>JAPWLS010000646.1:0-219718 GCA_028551675.1 Tineola bisselliella
TCATAAGATTTTTCGTTACAATCAAATTTATGTATAAAACAATGAGAGTTAAATATACCAGAGAAGTTATTAGGAACAATGTTATATGTCTGCATATATTAGTCCAGTGTTTTCCTTTACTTTCTTTTAATTACCTTTTTTGTGATCGATCGAAGAATCGTAAATTAAATAGAATTAGGCATAGAGAGCTTAGTCATTTCTTCATAGAAAAATGACAGTTGATAATCGCTAAGCTGTGAGCAAAATATCACATGTCTTCGGCTAGTACATATATTCCCTTTGAGACAACTTCTCCAGTATATTCCATTGATTCAATGAAGCTAAATAATATTTTAGGCACTGGAATAATTTACTAAATACATATATGCCACTTTCACCAAATAGAGAACCTACCATTGAGTGGCGAAAACAAAGTCTTCATCTCATATTGATGAAATTATACAACAATTTTTTTATTTAATAACTTTCATTTAAAAAAATTAGCCAAAATCAATCAACACGATTAAGAATTATTGGCAAGCAGTAACTTATAACTAAGAAGTAAAAACTTATAAAAATATATACAAAAAAATAATAATTAGAGATTCATGGAATTCAGTTTCAAAATTAATAATAAAATGTTTATAGATTTCAAAATTAGTTTGGAATGTATAAAAATTGTAAAGTTATTATAAACTTTAGTGTAAAAACGATTAATATAACAATTTTAAAAAAATTGATTAAATTTTGATAAATAGTAAAAATCTTTGGCTTTATAAATACGAGATAACAGAGTTGTATTTTTTTATTAAAGTGAATAATTTGGCATATTTTTAGCACAAAGGGATAACGCATAGGCACGAAAATAACCTTTTTTTTTATATAAAAAAGGACTGCTGAAATAACACATTCAAAAAATATTTTCATTCAATGTGCAGTGAATTTTCGATGTTTTTAAATACCTACAAAAAGTGACTTTACATATGAGTAAGATCACGTCAAGGGACCCCCCATTTTCCACTTGATCATAAAAATAAAATCCATATATTTTTTTCATAAGTAGTTGCTATGTAAAATTGATCCCCCAAACGATTTTTAAAAAAAAAAATTTAAATTATTTGTTCATTATCATATTGTTAATTAACTTTTAAGTTAACAAATGAAGATTTTACTGACATCCTGGTAAAAATATGAAGTTTTTTTTTATCAGTTTCATGCGTTATTTATTTAAGTTTAAGATTCCGGAATAAAATTTCACTGCTCGCGATTAGTTTAAGCAATATGAATTTATTTATCACAGCGCGCCGGGCGCCGAGCGCTATCAGAACACCAGGCGGCCGAGCGTCAGACTACATTGCAGCTTCGGTTAATTATAATTCCAAATTACAATTATAAATATAATTATCAAACGGATTTTATTATTATTATCATCAATATTATTATTATTATCAAACAAATTTTATTCTTTAAAAATGTTATAAAATGTCTTTTATATGTATTGATGTTTGATAATTTAGTAAGCTATTATTTTTAAATTTACGAATAACTACTCCATTTTTAGTTAAAAAAATAAACCGCTCGGTTATGATTTTCATTTGTTATTTGCGTCTCCATGTAAATAACAAAATAATTTTAGTAGTCATTACAATTTAGTTGTTAAATGAGTTTATACGTGCATGAGTTAAATAATTATTAAAAAATAGAACTGAGGTTGTGTAAATTTGTGTTTTGTTTCTTAATCTATAAATATTATAAATTTTATTTCTATTATTCAAATAATATTTGCGGATTTAAAATGGGTCGAGTAAATAAATGTTGCAATCCGTTAAATAAAAGGAATCATAAATACGTCATAAAAAACTTAGTTTTAATTACAGCCAATCGAGCTTGCGATTTTAAAGATTTTATTGGATATTATATGTGCAATTCTTGTGAAAGAGCAATTTATCTAGGCCGTAAACCTGAAAAACTTGGAAATCCTTGCGAAAAGCCTGCAAATAACAATTTAAGTATCGATGTCCCAAGAAAGACCCGACCTTCAAATGTGATGCTATAGATAATCAATTAAAAATTCATAACGTTAATAAATTGTTATTGGAGGTCGGTGAACTACCAATAAAATTGAGACGAGTGTCGAGTGTCTCAGAGTGTAAAAAAGCTCTTCTAACTTCTGTGAAGAAATTGAGTGGTACTGATATTAATCATAACAATCCAAATGAAATAAAATAAAATAAAATCCGTTTGATAATTATATTTATAATTGTAATTTGGAATTATAATTAACCGAAGCTGCAATGTAGTCTGACTGACGCTCGGCCGCCTGGTGTTCCGATAGCGCTCGGCGCCCGGCGCGCTGTGATAAATAAATTCATATTGTTTAAACTAATCGCGAGCAGTGAAATTTTATCCCGGAATCTTAAACTTAAATAAATAACGCATGAAACTGATAAAAAAAAACTTCATATTTTTACCAGGATGTCAGTAAAATCTTCATTTGTTAACTTAAAAGTTAATTAACAATATGATAATGAACAAATAATTTTTGGTTATTAATATTTTATTAAAATATAAATATTCGACGATAAATCCTGAAAATTTCATTAATTTATCTTTAACGGTTGATTTAAAAACTAATTTTTAATTAAAAGTACCTAAAATTTTCATTCTAAAAAAAAGCGTTGTTAAAATAAATTTTTTTAAAAAATCGTTTGGGGGATCAATTTTACATAGCAACTACTTATGAAAAAAATACATGGATTTTATTTTTATGATCAAGTGGAAAATGGGGGGTCCACTTGACGTGATCTTACTCATATGTAAAAAAAAGTAAAAAAAAAACTGGTATAATAAAAGTTTATTTATACAGTCGAACCTGGATAAGCGAGAACTGGATTAGTGGGAAAATTATATAAGCGAGAATAACGGCCAGGTCCCATAATTTTTAACCCCAAATACCTCTATGAGTGAGTTTCTTACTCTAGATCTCTCTAAGCGATTTAAGCTATTCCGGTCCCTTGAATTCTCGCTTATCCAGGTTCAAATGTATTCTATATAAATCAATTCGTATTTTTGGTGGCAAAATGTATGGAATATTTTCAAAATCTTGATTTTGATTATAATCAATTACGCTATGTATAAAAATCCGTAAAAGAATGCAAACATGTTTACATAGTACCTATCCCGTATAATGCCGTAATGATCTCAATCAATCATACTGAGTTGACCACAGCCATGACAATCATATAAAATTGTAATTTTATTATTCAATCGCTGGCTCTCCTGAAAATAATAATATGAAAAAATTATATACGAACTACTACGCGTCAATGAGAACTACATATTTTTCGAATCATCAATTTAACATAATTAGAAGAATGCGATAGGAATATACACATAAAATTTATTTAAAATATAATCGCAAATAACTTCGGGAAATAATTTATATATAACATAAATATTAAAATGTATATGATGTTTTATTGAAACCTAACACACACGGAGATTTTCAAATGGATAGTTTTGTAGGTATATAAGCGATTGAAAGATCGCGGTGCCATGAACGGAAAAGGAGTAATCTGCATTAACTTCGACAAATGAACGCAGGCGACACGTTAAGAATATAGTTATCTCTTTCTAATGTTTGTTTCTTCCAATCCAAAATCCAATCTATATCCATTTGAAGATTGTCGACTGTACATTACTTTAAAACAGTACAAAATTACCTTCATTATTATTTGGCGGTCGGTTTCGTTGTAACCTCTCAGGGTGCGAATGGGCAAGTTGTGTATAATCACGGAACACCTCATTGTAAGTGTCGTCGTTAGATGACATCTCGGAGTCTTTCATTTCATCGTTCAATTTTGTAAGTCGCAATCTGTGTTTAATATTCTTTTATTAGTGTTTATTTGACCTAACCGGGTCTGCTGGGCTCTAACTTATAGATTATGGACCGCAATCAAGCTTAAAGGTAGAGCACAGTTACATATTGAACCACTCTAGATAAATATTATTGTGTTCAAAGCTTGATGAGTGTTTATAATATTAAAAGTAAATCAAGGTTATAATAGGTATTTATTCATACTTACAATGTAACAATGTCAGCGTTAGCATGACTGACAGCTATGTCTAGGGGCGTTCTACCTTCATTGTCGGCGATGGATTGATCAGCACGGTATCGCAGTAAAAGACAGACCTGCAACATTTGAGTATTTCTAAATATAATATCTGCTGCATCGTAAAAATAGTCTCCACAACTTGTAAGAAAAGAAATAATACATGATACAGAATATGCTAACGCCATCTACCGGCCGCTCGAGGGGTTACGAAAATACGCCTTTACATACCTGCGCTGTATGACCACCTTCAGTAGCAAGATGCAATGGAGTACTTCCATCATCATCCTGCACATTCAACTTACTGCCATTTACCAGCAGATAGGAACATGCCATCACAGAACCCTGAAATATAATTCATAAGACATAGATTTAAATTAGAATTGACAGCTTGTTTATGTAATACGGTAAAAACAATAATACGCCTACACTGAGAACTGCAGCATGTAAAGGCGTTCTATTGCCATGCGCAGGCGACGCCACATTCACATCGGCTCGTCCCGCCAATGCTGCCAACATTACAGGGAGATTGTGTGCTTCCGCCGCTCTGTACAATACTGCTTGAGGGGATAACGATGATATGTCCTCTAACACTGAAAAGTAAATTTGAAAAACTATAGCTTCAGTGACTTCATCTGCCTCTCTTTTCCTGTCACGTTGTGATGCTTAACAAAAGTGCATTATTATAATAGATTACAATTAACTGAATTGCAGCATGTCACATGTTTTTATGACAATTAATTAGACATACCAACATCATCAACATCTTCCCCCTCAGTGGAATCCTGGTCACTCGGCAGACTGAGGTCAACGCGGCGTTCATCACTCAATAACTCCTTGCCTATTATCAACACGGGACTACTATTCGACGACTGCTCCGTACTTTCTGAGGCTGAAAAAATTATTCACATAAATTTGTTAAAAATATTTTTTAGTTATTATTTCACTCAATACCTAGGAGACAATCAATGGGCTTATCAGGAATTTTAGTCTGGCTTTCGAACCGAGTTCGCTTCAAGCGATTTGTATGGAAATTTGAGCAGCGCCACCGCGTGCGGATTTGGAACTACAATATTTTAGATATTTTTTGTTAATTTTCGAACGTCTCGATCTTTCGTTCATTTGATAGATTGCTGGTGCTCGTTAGTCGTTAGTAAAAATTCATGATCCTGATTGCTAACGGATCTGTTTTACTTGTGACAGCTCGATTCGAAAGCCAGACTAAATTCGTGATAAGCGAACAGGTGGAAAAATATTCTACAAACTATTAATTTGTACCATTTTTAATGTTACTTTACAATTCTACAGTTAAGTAAGCAACTAAAATACATACTGCTTGTATTGCTGTTAGCGTCACTCTTCTCATCAGGTATGGTCTCCGGCACAACAGGGGCAGCTCGTATCCTAAAATGCATTTGCTTTTGAGTACAGTCATTGTTAAAATTTGTTTAAATTATATTCGCAAATAATAGAGGTTGTAGAACTACAATTATTGGCCATAATCGCATATCATATATTGTAATTGTATTTTCTATACAAATTAACATAACACATAAGTAAAAGTTACCTGCGTCTAGCCCTCCTAACAGACCAACGTCGGCCATTTTTAAGCGGAGATTCCTGAGTATTATCCACACCATCAACATCGTTTAGTACATTTTTCACAAACAATAGAGACACATATTTTGAACGTATCCAATTTTCACGAATGGACCTAAAAATATAATAATTTATTACGCTGGTGCTAAGTGCTGGTTTGGAACAAATATTATATGATTTTTTTATTTGTATTGTCCCAGTCAGGACAAACTTAGTGGAGGGTATTCTTAAGGATCAAGTTGTGTAATTTGCACATACGTTTCACAATCAGGAGTCGCTCTTACAACCGTAGTGCCTTCAGTGTTAGCCTCATATATCTTATTCACAATATTATTACCAAGTTCAGCCATGACCTGGAATGCAAAAATACTTAAAAAGTCAGATTAAACGTTAGCTTCTATGTCTGTTACATGATGGAGCGGAGAGTAACTCTTCTTGGACGGTTAATAGCAAGAACATTAAACTGCAGAATAACCGAATTACCTTAATAATATCAGGTTCCCAATCATCCAAAGTGAGTGATCTCACTTTACTATGATGCACGCCAAGCGATCTGTGTATGCCGGAACATTCTGCGGAATATTTCAATTGTTTAGAGTTACTATATTTCCAAATGGTTTAATTAGTCGCCTCCACATGTTGACTACAAGAGGCGAAAGTGCACTTTTCAGATGAAAGGGACGCATATTATACTCTGCTATGACCAAGCTAATTTCAATAAACGCGGTTATACAAGTGGTTACAGATATACAGACTATACATTGTAATACACGCCGCAATATAATATCGTAAAATATATCTACACTGAAAAAATATACAACTATAATCCGACCAAATAAAACATCAATAAAATCTGAACTTGTGAGTTAAAATGGTACATATTTAAATATACGTACCTATACAAAGTGTAATCCCTAAATTGATACTAGCCCAACGTGGATTCGGACTGCGACAATCGCAACAGAAATTGTTACCGGGAATGTTTATGAGTTGCTCCCATATTCTGTAAATAAACACCATATTCATTGGTCAACACAAGTACCTCCACTGTTATTCTGTTCCCCTAATGTAGTTAAATTAGTTCGGTAGTATTACATGCATAGTTTTAAAATGAGTACTTGTTCCATACCTAACTTTCCTTACACCACTATTAGGCAAGTTAGTCTTCGCATGAGTATAGTTATCATTTTGCATCAAAGGCGGAGTGTCATGGTTCTCGCGTTGTATGGCTGAGCGTATGCCATTCTGCAGAGCCAGTATCCACTTGTTGAGCATATCCTCCGAATCCGCTTGCAACATATGACTCCTGGGATATTTAAGGAATTTTTGTCAGTATAACGATTGCGTGATACGTTTTACATTACTAAGGAACAACGCCATCTACGGGGAAGTAGACTAAATAGAACTATATTATTGAGTTAATTTTTCTTCATTAAACTGGCACACTGTAGGCGACTGTAGTTATTTCTCTGTGCAACTCGTCGCTAATGAACTAACTATACAATGTACTAACTTGGAAGGGGAAAGTACTTCAAAACAGAATCTTCTTTCTCCATCTAAAACTGGTTTAACAGTACACAGACGTAGGTCTTCCTCCATTACTGTAACACTTAATTCGCCCGTACGTTTTCTAAAAATAAACAAAGATAAAATTACAAAAAAAAATTATATATTGATTTTTTTTAAATATAATTACAATTAAATCTGATATTTGAGAAACCATTCTCACTTGCAAAAGAAAACAAAACTGTCTTATTTTATAAACACGCATACCTATATTCAAGTCTGTTATCAAACAAATAGAACCATCTCCTATTCCACGTTTTAAATGCATTCGATGTTCTTTTAAACAGATACCCTTGCATTCTCGGTGCATTCTTCAAAGTGGGTGCTCCTAACAGGGTCGTGTTCCCGTCACCATCATGCACGACCTCGCAACTTGGTAGCACTGTATCATTACTGTTAACAATCGTATGCCGATTCTCCATTTCCTTATCCAGCGCTTTTGTTTCGATGCGCATTCTTGTGATCTGAAAAAATTAACATATTAATAAATTCGCAATGTTGAAATATACATTTCTCATTTTATTATACTTTAACAAAATTTATTTTTATTACAAAACTATTAATTACTATTCCTTTACGCTTTGCTTTAATAAATATATAATACAATCCATACACATATAAATCAAATCAAAAAAATCAACAACCGTGATTTCGAAAAGGCATATATCCAGAAGAAATCCAAAGAAACTCGTCAACTATATCATATGATATGACTTACCGAGCTTATCTAGATTCTTATGGGATTAGTAAACAGGAAATAAAAAAATACCTCATCAGCAGTACACTTCAAAAATGGCTCCAAATCTTCAGACAAATCAGCACCTTGGTGGTAATAAGTACAATTCGCCTGGACATACGATACCAGCTGAAAAATAATATGTATATAGGGCAACACTCAAAACAAAACAGCGAAGTTACCGCATTCATTTATGATAAATAAATGAATAAATTAATATAATTTGAATAATTGCACACACCCGATTAACAATTATGATAATCGCCTCAACTTTATACATAATTCATTAGTCATTGCTTTTACGCCGTTATGGCGTTGATAACAATAATTTAGAATATATGAGAAAAACAATGTTACTTTTCAAATATAATAATCTACCTATACTTAATTCCTTTTCCCCAACCTCAAAATTATCTAAAAATTATTAAATAAAATACTTTGTTTCACGTTTACCACAAATAAAAATTTTTAGCGAACAACAACCGACGTAACTATAGTTCAGGAATTGATGAAAACGGGTGGAAAAAACAATCATAATATCGAAAAACTATAAAATGCACTTCGGGATTATATCGACAATTATGATTTCACATTGGTGTTCTTCGCGTATTTTACATACCTATTTATCATAGAACAATGTCTATCGCGTCACGGACAAAACAAAAACAATCACAACGAACGACACCAATCGATCTAAACTTAATATACTAACACAACACGGGTTGTACACTATAGAATAAACTTTTAAAAATGTCTGATTAGTCATAAGAAATGAACTCAACTGAGTTAGACTTCATTGAAGCGTGAACACTGAGTTAGTGACACACCACGACATATTTTTACTTATGCAATAAATTTGTAATCACAAGACGACTTGCGCTGAGGTATTGTTGCAAAAAAATGATTATTTACCTGAATTCTATCAATGAGGAACGGTAGATTAGATAACCGCTTATCAAAGGAGGTCTAGGTGCTAAGAAAAAGATTTGGACCTTCAATTTTTAAAATAAAGTACATATCTACAGTACTCTAAGCAGTCGGTTAGCTGCATCACTTGTTTTCTACAAGCTCGCTCTCAGCTGCTTGGTTATAATCAATTGAAATAAAGAATATGTTACTTTTTGATTTTTCTCCAAGCGATTGATCAATTATTTTCACATATACTGTAGAATGAGTATTCAAACTTATCTCCAAGAATTATATGTGTACATAGTTCCGTTATTTTAGTATTAAAAACCCCGATTTCGCGAAATCAATTTAGGTTCTTAATTTAATCTTTAATTACAAACGACCGATATTGGCGATTTATATTTATTATATTATAATTCACGCTACTGATCGATAAATAATGTTTGATAATGAGTAAAGTAAAATAGAATTATGTAGACAATTATACCTATATTTCTAATTATATTTATATGTCGAAATAATAGAAGATAAATATAAATTTTAAAAAAGAATTTTATTTTGTTTTTGTTTTTTTTTTTAATCACTACTCTCGCACAAACTTTTTCTATGGTTATCTATTATTGTTGTTAATTACTAATTTTTTTATTACAAACTTTCAATTGACCCCCTACTTCAAAATAATTAAGTCTAGTGATGTTTTAGGTTAATCGCGAATACGATTTAACTAATTTGAAAAGTCTATCGTAACCATTTCGATTAATTTTATTATACATCCACCGTGGCCGCAATGAGACATCCTAAATAAACGCGATAATCCACAAAAGTATTTTAAATTAGATAAGTAAATTATTAGTTTCTATTAGGTTTCCAAACGTCGCGTGTAAATTGAACATACGACTAAAGAAATTTTTAATGAAATGCCCCAACAATTTTAACGAGAGATATCTTAAAAGTGTTGAGAAGAAATTTTTAACTTAATTAGAGATTACAATTCTCGTGTTAATACAGCACCCTTTGTGAGGCATTAGGCTCGATTCTCAATCAAAACAGTTATTTATAAATATTTACTGATTTATTTATTTATATAAGTACAGTCACTTGCATGGTCTTACAGTTAATTCCAATACACCATGCAAGGAGGAGTCAAATTACAAAATAGAATAATATTAATAATAAAATGTCAAGTGTAAATAGCATAAAAATAATAATAATAACCTATCAATGTCAACAACCAAACAAAAACAGTCACAAAAAAATGATGTAATATAAGTACGATAGTATTTTTTAAATATATTTATTTCGAATCTTAAGCAAAACAGGTTTGTGTTGTCCTGAAGCTGAAGTATGTTTATGTATATGTTTTTAATAAGAAATCCTTTAATAATGGACATAGTCAAGGCTAAAATGGTATATAGAGAGGTTTTTCTTGTCACTCCATAGTTCCTATCTAATGTCGATTTAAATTAATCTCCGACCCGTTCTCTTTCATACACGTAAACATAAATTTAACAACGGTAAGCCATTGTCCGACAATCCCACGCAATTAGATATGAGTGAGCTGTGTAATCAATGTCACGTATAGATGTATAAATATATGTGAATTGTAGTAATTTAGGTATATAACACGTTTTAGAAATCGACGTCATAGGCACATTGTTTATATTTACAAGTGTATTTTTATAATTAATGGTATGAACGTAGGTTTTTTTTTAAATAGCTTCAAAATATCTCTATGCCATGAATAAAATCTAATTTTTTCAATGGTTTCTGCGATACTATGCACAATAACAACTTAAAATCGCTCTCCTGTAAAATTGTAGATCCACAGCATGTTAATAAGACTCGCGATGTTGTGAATATAACACGACTAATTAATCACAAGCTACTTTAATTACACGCATTATATACATTAATTAAAAGTAATATATAGCGCGAACATTTATGAACATGTTCATTGAAAATCATAGTAGTAAATAAAAACTTACGGTATCGAGTACTTCATGTCGTTTTCTAGCTTGAAGCATTGTTATTTTGTGCACATGATCGAGTGCTGTGTGACGGAAACACGAACGCGTCGCCAATAATAGATTCATCACCTCCTCAACATCCCCAGACTTGTGTCTTGATACCTGATGAGAATACATACTCTTCTTTATAACATTAAAACATTTAAAACTCCTGTTACATAATTAATTTAAAAGGCTTTATGCGGCCTACTATCGCGTTTATTTCAAAAGCCCTACAGCCATTGAGATCACTTAGGATAAAACTTTCGAAATAAACGCAATAGTAAACCGCATTGTCTTTTAAACTAATTAAATCATATTCACGAATATTGTAATACATTAAGACATCTATTGCTTGTTTGAGATAGGCAGAAATAACGATTTAAATAATTCATTATTCAGAATTTTATTAACATATAAATATTGTTTTAAAAGTAATTATTATGAAAATTACTTATACTATTATAAACTCATGTGATCGATTAAATTATGATATCAATTTTAATTTAATTATTACCTGAGAATTCCGATTTAATGCCAGATCCAATTCATTTGAGATTTTTTCGAAATGTATTTTGCTCTCCTTCACTCCTTTAAAATCTCTGTAGAAGACATAATTTTGTTTTTATAGGTACACTACCAACAATTTTATTACATATTGCAGTTGATTAAGTACGTCAATGCAGTGGATCGCCTCAAAAACGTAATCAAACGACAAACAACTGACTATCAATCAATTCATTGCTTCATTGTTTCAGCGTTCTAACGGTCAAATACTTTCACACTTCAGATTTGGAACCTATCTAATATGCTGTCTTTTTCATTTACTTTGCGAGCGAAAGAGACAAAAAAGACTTCATATTTAAATAGTGTTTAAGTATTTAATCAGAACAGTAATATTTACACGCTATAGATAAACGTTGAATCAAAACTATCGACGTCGAACGACTGTAATTCGGTTGTCGCGATCTGGGTCGATATAAACCATCCGAATAATCAACCAACCACAATTTAATTTTGTATTGAAATAAATCATTTACGGTTTGTATTTGTAGAGGACACATGTAGTATACGTAATTAAATATTAAAGTATTCAAAACAAAAATAAACCCGGAAACCTTTTATCCTAATTAACTCTACTAGAAAACGATTTTGTCTAATTTGGTACATACATACATTATGAATGTGTAACACCATTGCTTACTAATGTCTATGAGTCATGTTACATGATATAAAATACAATGTAAATGTAGGTGCTATTGTTTTCTATTAAAAACACATGTAAAACCATAGAAACATTATTTACCTTACAAGTTCTACAAAAATACATTTTGGACAAGCAGGGAATTAAAAAATTCGAAGATGACTTTTTAATTACCACGAGAGGTAAATTTATCTATGATTTATATACGCAAATATACTTGTAATTAATAACAAAAAGAATGCTTTTAAATATAATGCTTAATTTCATGGCCAAGTCAATTCTAACTAAGATTGCCGTACTGATAGCACTGTAGTGAGGAGGTGTTCAATAAAGTGTTAAGTAAAGACGATCTTACACATTTAAATTATGTCTTAATAAGTTCTGTTAAATTGATTAACTAGTTATTTTTTCAGGATATTGTGCAGTCAATATAAATAAACACAATTATAAACCAAGATTGAACGTAGAGATCTGACATAAAATATATTCTTAGAATGTTTATAGTGTTAAAATAAATATTTGATCTTACACTACAAAATGATAATGACCTATAATGTAAATATTATTCTTTGGTACAAAAATAAATTAGAATCGAAACAATGAACTAAGAACTAACATAAACAATCTCCTAAGTAAGTTTAGACCTATTTTTTGTTTCAATATATTAAAAAAATATTACAATAAAACAATAGATGGTTATAGTAAAAACATGGGAAGTGGATGGTGGCCCTAAGTTGTAAAATAATTTGTAAATGCGCTTAATACTAATGTCAATAAAAAAGTGATAATTTTCGAATTATCTTCAAAGTCATAAATATACGAACATTGAACTATCATTAATAAATTAATTATAACTATCTTGATAATAATTGTATATTATTTAATATCTACAGTAAGTAGCTTAAGATATATCCTTTATTTGGAAGAGTATTATTTTTGCAGTATAAAAATATTGCATAGCTTTGTATAATATTATATAAAAGACAGAATTAATGCAACTGCCCATTATTACCAGCCTTCTAATCATAAAAGAAATTTAAAATATTAGCTCAAAAGAGCTCTTAAATTTAAAAAGAGATAAATAATGCATTTACAGCTTAGTTGAAGTAAACTAGCCCTTATGGATTTATCTACCAAATCTAGATCGATAAGTAGCTATAGAACATAAATCATACAAGTTCTTAATACTAATTAACAAACTGCTGCTATGGTAGCAGTTGTCTTCGCTAAGGGATTACAGTCCACTCCATCATCGAGTCGGAAATGCGGTACAAAGTCAACTCTTGCCGTGAGTGAAAGAAAATCGTACAGAATTATAGAAGAAAAAAAGAAGGAACACTAAGTGGGTTGTTAAAACAAAAATTATGACTTCTGAGTGTATGCCTTATACAATAAATAAACTATTAAATTAATTTGTATAAAATATTAAGTTAATAAGGTTACTCACACTCTAATTAACGCAGTGAGATTCTTAATAACAGTCCTTGATGCTTGGTCTAAGAGTATTGAGTGGAATTTATTCATTTCCTGTATTGAATGAATTATTTTATTAAGTGCGTCCACCACTTGTGGATCATCATTAAAATGGCTACTTAAATCCCATAGAGCATTCGCAAAGCACCTAAAACAAAATAGTCATATAAGAAATAGAGGCACGGGCTTAGGACATAGTTTTCGGAATTTAATATTGAACATACCTTTAAAACACGTAATTTAATGCCAGATAGACAGATTTTCACATTGGAAGTCTGGGAATATCCTAAAAAGTGGAAAAAAATTAGAAAAACATTCACATACCATTGCATAGTATTGTGCATTTTGCTATACGTTTTGTCTAGTTTTATACGATTATTTCGACACGAATCACTGTAACGAACTTTAATAAACTATTTTTGCGTCACCATTTCTCATAATTCACGAAATAACACCCTCACAAACATATTACCAAATTTGTTGTCGTTTTCGTTAATGACAGCAAACAATTGCGATGATTGGAGACATTGCTTTTTTTAAAGTTACACTTCAAGGCAAAGACATCGAGAGAGTTTCCAAGGCAAAGGGTCTAGTCCATACAGCCTGATCTTTCGTTAACCATACAGCTTCGAATCGGCTCAATTTAGACATAAAAAACGGCGGCCGTTTTTTATGTCTAAATTGAGCCGATTCGAACCTCCAGCGAAATTTATACAGCAGAGCTTAATATTGGCTCAATTGAAACATAAAAAACAACAAAAAGCGGCGCCGCTTTTTGTTGTTTTTTATGTTTCAATTGAGCCAATATTAAGCTCTGCTGTATAAATTAATAATAATTATGGTTACTAAAATTTGATTTAAAAAAAAGTATTTAAAGTTTAGATGCCTTTGCCTTAAAATGAAATTTCAAAAAGCAATGTCTTTAGTCATCGCCATTATCAAAAACAAGTTTGGTAATAAGTTTATGAGGGTGTTATTTCGTGAATTATGAGAAATGGTGACGCAAAAATAGTTTATTAAAGTTCGTTACAGTGATTCGTGTCGAAATAATCGTATAAAACTAGACAAAACGTATAGCAAAATGCACAATACTATGCAATGGTATGTGAATGTTTTTCTAATTTTTTTCCACTTTTTAGGATATTCCCAGGCTTCCAATGTGAAAATCTGTCTATCTGGCATTAAATTACGTGTTTTAAAGGTATGTTCAATATTAAATTCCGAAAACTATGTTGTAATGCCAACCCCATTAAATAGCTAAGTATTAAGTATATATATGTTTAGATGCACCATATAGTTACAGAAAATCTATATATCTCACCCCCTTTGGGACATGTATGCCTTTCCAGTTTCAACCATACTTGAACATGATTTTAACACTTTGTCTAGTTTTTGTTCCAATGTATCTATATTAGATTCTTCCGTTTCCAATTGCTCCCTAAAATTAAATAATCATTCATAATTGATAATTTAGTAAAACTTGCACGTAAACATTTCACTTTCTATGTATGAAATAAACAACTTTCATTATTATCGGTTTGCTACCTAAATTTTGGTGAATCCCTAAGGCATTCATCGAAATCTATTGAAGGCTTCATTGCTAACACAGTTATTCACTTATTCATTTGTAATATTTTTTGTTATAATTAATTATTCCACTTTTTTGCAACAAAACGGAACATTCCCTTTATGTTTCACACACACGTCAAAACACCTTGTTGTTGCAAGTCAAACTAACTGTCAATAGTAAAGTCGTTCAATTATTTTTGCAGTATATCGACAATCAATTAACTCAAAGGAATCGAATGATGACAGTCAGTCATTTCAATCGACTGTGATGTGTCATTGGTTGGATATTGTTTACAAATTTTAGTTTTGTGAAATCTTTACGATTTCTACTTTTATCTACTTTTTTGTATCTTAAATATATTGAGTGTTACATAAATTCTAGTTTAAAGCAGACTACTCTTTTAATGCTCATTAAGTACTATGTCTGAAAAGAATTCAGTTTATCCTGGCGGTGTTAAACAATCGTTAAAAGACGATCACATTCTCACCGTGTTAATATGCTCCATATCTATTCCACTGTCTATGTCTTTATGGATAATTAACCTCATATATTCAAGGTTAAAAGGCTCTGAAGGTTTTGATGGTAAATAACTCATGTACATTAAAATTCTTACCTAATATATTCAGATATAAAACTATTACCATTTTGTTGTATTGAACTTTCTTACAGAGCCAATAATAATATCACCAGCGAGATGGCTGTCGTCATGTTTTATTCCTATTATGATAGCAGTATATGGATACAGAAAGAAGAGTATCAATCTTAGCGGAGCATTGTTAGGGTTTATAGTTGGATTTGTGTGTACATTGAGCAGTTACTGTTTCCTCGGAACTCTTCTCACATTCTTCTTAAGCTCATCTAAAGCAACAAAGTTTAAATCACACTTGAAGATGAAATTTGAGAAAGATTTTAAAGAAGGTCTGTATTTCATCATTTGGTTAAGTTATTTTAGTAACACGTGTTATAAATAGATAAATTGTTATTAAGTAATTTTTTAATTAATTTAATTTGTTATAAACTTACAGGTGGTCAGAGGAATTGGGTTCAAGTTCTGTGTAATAGTGGAATGGCAGTCCAACTTTGTATATTATATCTATTAGACATTGGAAGCATGGAAAGACCTATCAATTTTGATAAAGATTATAGAGCATCATGGTTATCAATGGGTGTCTTAGGTAATCTTTTAAATAAATTTATTTATTAATATATGTTCTTAAGAAACAAACAAATTTATAAAACTTTTTGTTTTAAGGATCAGTATACTTATGTATTAAATTTTACTTGTATTAAAAAACAATAATATAATCTGCTTTCAGGAGCATTTGCATGTAGCAATGGAGATACTTGGGCCTCCGAACTAGGCACTGTCCTTTCAAAAGGAGATCCATTGCTTATAACAACTTGGAAGAAAGTCCCTAAAGGCACGAATGGTGGTGTATCTTTAATGGGTACAGTTTGCAGTACTTTGGGAGGTCTGGTTATAGGTGGCGCTCATTATATAGTTACTATATATTTTTCTGATGACTCAATGTTAGCTTATGCGCCTCCACAATGGCCTATTCTAGTTTTTGGTGCCGTTGCTGGGTTTCTGGGAAGCCTTATCGATTCTATTATGGGTGCTATTTTACAATATTCAGGTATAGCATTTTTTTTATAGATTAATAATTTATTTTTAGGAAATAGTTTTATTAAAGTTATAAATAATTTTCAGGTGTTGACAAGGATGGCAAGATAGTCTCTCATTCCAGTCTATCAGTCAAACATATCAGCGGTAGAAATATTTTAGATAATCACAGTGTGAATTTAATGACAACTGTTGTTATGGGAATATTGTTACCTACTATAAGTAAAATGTTTTGGCCATGATAATAAAATAATGTACTATACATATAAACAAAACAGTGGATAAATATGTAACAGTAAAGGAATAGAATTAACTGAACTTGTCTCAATATTTACTCAATTTTTGCCTAGAGCAATTTAGCCTTTTTTGCAATGACTTATTTATATTCTAGTTTACTTCCTAAGTTGGACAGTGTACTTATTAATTAGATAAATTGTGATTTATTTGAAAAATCAGTACTGAAATGTTTATTGTTATGTGGTTACTATTATTGTTAGTTTTAGTCTTATACTTTCTTGTAGGGTACCGTGCAGTGAGCATGTTTGTCATTTTACGTTTGCCGTTAGCAAGACCTGTTTGTGGATGTTAAGAATTAGCTCAAATATCTCACAAGCAATGGGCGTTTAATCTCAGTTTCTAGTCATAATAATTGTGCATGACTAGAAAAAACAAGTTTAAGTTAATATTGTAATTCTTAAAATTAAAAAGTGGTTGTGGGAATAAATTAATATTTTTATTTTATAATTGTTTTTTTGCTTAAACGTTTAATACTTTATTCACAATTTATACGTATATACATAAAGAATTCACTTTATGTTTTATATTAAAGGCGGGGATCTTGACGGAAGAATGATATCGATGCTAATGCTAAAAGAATCATAAAAAAATTTAGACTTAAAAAAGTTTATTTAAACTCTTAAAACTACAAGAAATATTAAAAAGAACTAACAATCGAGATAAATCGTAATAATACGACTCCCGCCTTTAATGTGTTAAATGCGAGATGTCGATGTTCACACCACTATATCAGTCAATGTCATTCACTGAGTTGTCAATACGCTCGATGTATAATAGACAGCTCTTTGTTGTCTTTTTTTGCGATAGAGAGTTGCGTGACTCATGTTTTCATACTTATAATACGATCTTAAAGCATTTATAAATATTGTATCTTTGTATAAGTGACCAAAAAAGTTTGATTAAGTAATGTTCACGTTAGTCTAGTATCGCCATGGCCTCCTCATCACGATCGTTTGAAGAAAGTCCGATTATTAATGAAGATATAGAATACGATGTTAGAAGCAGCCAAAGGAACCTTGTAGTAAATGAACCAGGTAGAACTTTGCATTTAAACCACAGAAAATATAGCAATCGTATCTTCTAATCGGAATGTATAATAGGATTTTTTTCTAAGCACGACCTCCGATTTTACGTCATTTAGCTATTCCGCAGCCTCATTTCCTATAAAGATAGGCAAAAAAATCTTTGAGGCAGATCAATTAAACTTTGAAGAGGTAGAGCAGAACAAGTAAAATTTAATTAAAAGTTAATTATGATATTAAAAGTGCCTTGCATAAATTTACCTAACCTAGTTCTTTGTATAATTCTGTTACAGTTAGAAAAACATTTAATAGTGGAACAGTTCGAATTGAAATTAAGTTTTACTATAATGAAAGATATAATTTCAAGTAATATTCATCAATCTAAAAGCAAGTTTGTGTTTTTTTTTTTAAAGTAATATATTCCTTTGCATTGCAGTAGAGGAAACAACAGGATGGATCAAAAGTCGGACGGTGTTAGGGATTATGGGCTTCCTTGGTTTTGCGAATGTTTATGCTATGAGAGTGAATTTATCTGTAGCAATAGTGGCTATGGTTAATATGACTGCTCCTGTGACAACCAATGAAACAATAGATGTATGCCCATTGCCCATTCCTACCAATGATACAATACCTCCAGTAAGTAAAGAAGTATATATTCAATGACAAACAAAAGATGAAGGTGAGGGTATGATTGTGTAGTTTTTTTTATATGTAATTTTTGATGTGGATGTTTTGATGCACATTGCATATTCTAACTGGCATACTACAAATTTTGTTACATATATTTAAAAACCTACAATTTCTAATATTTTTTTGTATTAAGTAATTTAAAGGTTAATGTCATATTTCAATCATAACAGTACTTTTATTATTATTTTAATGCTGTTTAATACAGTCGGTTTTTATTTATATATTTAGGAAATAAATAAAATTACTATTTGTTTTGCATAGTAACAATGTTATTTACAGAAAGCAGGCGAATTTAATTGGACGCCAGCACAGCAGAGTATTATATTAGGATCATTTTTCTATGGATATGTTTTGACACAAGTAAGTTATTTTAATAGATGTGTGTAATCTGAAACTTTAATAAATTACAAGGTTGTTTTGAGCAAAGAAGTACCTTAATAACTTTTATTGTTTAAAGAAATGAGTTGAATAATTAATACTTTATTAGGATTTTTGCATGCACTTTTTCCTTAATTCAAAAATGAGGTCATAATTCCTATTAAGGTATTTCTGTATTCTAAAAAAACACTATGTAGCCTACAATCTTAATAAATGGGCTATGTAACTTAATTTTTTTTAAATCAGACTTAGCTTTATAATGTTAAGTGTAGATTTGTAGGTTCGTTTCCAAAACTAATGCATTTTCAGGTACCAGGTGGTAGATTAGCTGAATTGTTTGGTGGTAAATTGGTATATGGAATAGGTGTATTATTAACAGCAATATTTACATTATTAAGTCCTGTAGCTGCATATACAAACTATGAGTTTTTCATTGCTGTTCGTGCATTGGAAGGTTTGGGTGAAGGTGTAACTTACCCAGCAATGCATGCAATGTTGGCTAGATGGATACCTCCATTGGAGAGGTCTAAATTTGCCGCGTATGTTTATGCTGGTGAGTTGTTATCCCAAAATGTATGGAGAATTCTTATTTATGTTATAATAATAAATAATTTATCTCCAGGTTCAAACTTTGGTACAATATTATCTCTACCAATATCTGGTTGGTTATGTACATTGGACTTTGGAGGTGGTTGGCCATTATGTTTCTACATATTTGGCGGTCTTGGCGTTGTTTGGTTTATACTATGGATGCTCCTAGTTTACGATTCGCCTCAAAAGCATCCGCGAATATGTCCGAAAGAGATAGAATACATCACGCGTACAACTGGTCCTCAGGTATGCTTTCTTATTATGAATGGTAACATACAAGGGTAATGACTGGGAAAAAAAATGGAAGAAAAAAAATTGATAAGTGACAAGCAAATATATAACATATAATCGTAATTTAGTTCAATATTGTATTAATAAATTACCTCATAGTGTGAAATATCATTATTATCATTTATATAACATTTTCAGATAAGATAAGAATATGCACTTGTTTAGGGAGAAAAAATATTCTTCGATTGGTTAATGTTTGTCATCTCATATGTCATTACATCAGACTGCTCTAAGCTATTTTTTTTTTATTTTAATAAACTAATTAAAATGATCATTGATGGTTTACTGCCGCGTTTTTTTGATAATTTTATCTATTTAAATTCCGTTACAAACAATGACCACGCGCTTGGCTTGTAATTAGTGCCCATACAAGAATTTTCAAAATTTCCACCTACGAAACATCTGCTATACATATAGCTTTTTGCAATATGAGCGTAGTTAGATCAGCTGTAACAAATATTTGTTTAATTAAAAATTGCCCTAATCTAATTGTATTTATGTATATACAAAATTATCGTTAGTTCATATATGATTCATATTGAATAGAGGTGACCTCGTCGAATGTTTCTCTCTTATCATTCATTACTAGGAAATTAATACTTCATTGTGTTGTATCTTTTTAACTTTTAATATTTAGTAATTGTAGTAGCTTTTTTTATTTGTTCGATGTTAAAACAAGACCTTTCAGAGTTGTCGGTCATATACATGTATTTATAATGTTGCATGTCTATATTGAAATTGACTATAAGGTCAATTAAAGCATCTGTAACAAAATTGATAAATCAGTGAGACGTAATGAAGCACAACCGTGTTCCAATCTTCTAGTTTAAAATCATAGTATCATAATAGAAAAACTACAAACAAATTATTGCATATTATGTTGGTTAAGTACTTTTATGTTATTGAAAATAAAATTAGACGATAAGAGTTATTTTAGTAGCCTTCTGGTCAGTGGCGGCCTTAGCCATTGCGAGGCTATGTCCTTCATGAAAAGTATGTGTGCGAATGTAGATCTGGTTGTTTGGTTTAGGTATTACACATATTTGACGAGAAATGCTGATGTTATACAAATAAATAAAATTTGAGTTTTAAAATATTTTACATTGGAACTTTTAAAAAAGAAACTTTTAAAAACGATGCCCCTGTAAGAGCGAGGCCCCGGGTGATTGTCCCGTTCGCCACCCCCTAAGGCCGCCACTGCTTCTGGTATGCGGCTATCAAAAGTATTATATCAAGTACCAACCATTGTCTAATCTCTCTTTAGTGTTTGTTTTTTTATTTAAACATGGTCAAGCTAGTAGTAACGTGAAACACGCGATGCATGCCTCCCACGCAATATGAAAAATAGTTTGTGTCTACAAATATTCAAAATAACCTTAATATGTTCAGTTGCATTTATCTTTTGTTTGTTTCTAGGATGATGATAAACCCAAAATGTCTATACCATGGTTGAAGTTCCTAACGTGTGTGCCATTATGGGCAATATTGATCACACAGTGTGGCCAGGCGTGGCAGTTCTACACACAACTGACTGAGTTGCCAACATATATGAGCAATATATTGCATTATGATATTGTTGCTGTATGTATTTAAACTGATATATTCAATGCATAATATAATTTATTTCTTTAAGAGACATTGTTTATAATTGTTTTTTTTTAAGAACGCCCGTGTGTCTGCTCTGCCTTACCTTACTGCATGGTTGATGGGCATTGTGATCAGTATATTTGCTGATTGGTTATTAGCAAGAGGATATATATCTAGATTAAATAGTATGAAATTTTGGAATACAGTTGGTAAGTTCTTGAACTTATTCAATGTAAATTAGACACGCCTTAACACGAATTAAACCAATATAACATTTTGTTTTAGCGTCAGTGATACCGTCTCTCGGTTTATTGGGTATAGCTTGGGCAGGCTGTGATCGTTTAGCTGTAATGCTGCTACTTACTATTACTGGAGCGTTTGGTGGTGCAGTTTATGCTGGTGGGTTATTAGGAATTATATTAGAAAGTGTTGAATGTGTCAGTTAATTCTACTTTATGTAGATAGTTTTGTTATGGTTGAAGAGATAAATGTAAATGAGGAAATTAGTGTTTTTTGTATATGTAATTAATATTTATGACGCAATAATTGTTTCTGTTTTAGGTAATCAAATGAATCATATTGATTTATCGCCACAATTTGCTGGAACAATGTATGGAATAACAAACGCCGCTAGCAACATTTGTGGGTTTATGGCACCCTATGTTATAGGACAAATTATTTCATCTGATCAGGTCATTATTTTTAATATATAATATAACTTTCGATTTAAATACATAAATGAATATTTTTTGGGAAATAACTTACATGATATAATTTACATTGGCAACATTATTTTTGACGTTTATAGTATCTTTTTTTCTCATTTCAGCAAACACTTGGACAGTGGCGTGAAGTCTTTTACTTGGCAGCAGCAATTAATCTTGCCTCAAACTTGTTCTATTTGGCATTCGCGAGCACATCTGAACAAGATTGGTCAAGAGCAGACCCTGATTCAATGGCAATATCTGCTCCAGCCGATAGTGTTGTTTTCTCAGATTCATAGTTATCAGTCACTCCTACACGGAGTTACTGTCACGTCACTACATTGTGATTTACTGACAATTTAGATGTAATATTGATTATTACAAATAGTTATATAATGTACTTATAAGAAAAAGTTTGAAATTACTTTGATGGAAAAGTATAAGTATATATTTGAAGTAATTTCAAACTTGTGTCAAGTATACTTGATTCCATTTTCGGATTGACATTTATCAAGCAATTTAAAATTGGAACAGTGATGTTTTCTAAATATTGTTACTTCTTTTTGCAAGACGACTGACTGATGTTTATTATAAATGTGCTTGGAACAATAATTTTTCATATCATTTAAAATATATTTATAAGCAATATTTGTGCGTGCGATGTATGGTCTGTGTCCAGTGCCAACTAGGTTTTATTATTTATTCAATTATGAATTTGTCTACACTGGCTGGGATCTGTGTAGATTTCATTTCCGATTTGAGCTTTATTTCCTAGCAAGCAGAGCTTCGGGCTGGTTTCCGCGATTGGAGTCTCCAAGAAGGTTTGATGCCACTAGGGATGTATGTCTCAACCATACTAAGGAACTGTACTCCAGGGACACTGATATTATCATTTAATGTCTATAACGTCGGATTCACCTCTCTTCTGTGTTTCTAACAGTCCTCAGAATGCAGCATGCGCTTACATTCACTTATAATAGATGCATAAGAAAAGATTTAACAAAAAGTGGCCTTTTCCTGTCACTGTGCTGGGTACAGTTCCCATCAGAGCTTTAGTTATTTGCTCTGGCTAAAGCAGGTGTTTTGATTTACATATCTTCTTTACAGTTTGTATAGTAATGCCAAAAAAAACCAACATTTGTTCGCGGTAATTTTCCCATTTATCCATTCTTGGGTGAAATATTTCCAACAAAAAGTTATTTTGAGCATCAAATATCATCGTCGCCAATATTTTGTTTGAAGTATGAATTATACAGAAATAACTTATAGAACCATTTATCGTGATCTGACAGTCAGTACTGAATCAGAATGTCAATTTCACAAGTAAATAAATGCTTGACGTAAGCATATAGAGTTTATTTCAGTTGGCAAAGTTCCTTATAGTCGTCCAGAAAGGAATTTAAGGATTGATAATTTAAATGCACAATTATTGATATAGTTACAAAAGGCAAATATATTTTGAACTAAGTTCAATTTAGTTATACAAAATATAATTATTGTAATATTGATAATAAAATAGGATGTTTAGACGATCTCGACTCTCATTTAATGAAGAAATAAAGGAAATTATTCGTCTGAATAATTATTACAGAACGGCGGTTTTGTAATCTATCTCCAGTGCTATTATTAGAAGTGAAATTTAAAAAAACAACAAAATGTTCTATTTTTAAAATTAGCCGTTATAATTAAGAATGTTAATTAAAAGAAAAGTATATAGATAGAAAATAATTATTATAAAATTATATTTAGATTTAAAATATTTAATGATGCTGTGATTAACACAAAGTAATTTTATAACGATAGTGTTATTAAAATATATCCTCAAATGTAATGTTTATTTTTAGAAATTTATTGACAATTATTGTGTAGTTCTAGAATTAATTATGTCAATTGTTTTAATTATTTTGTTTTATAGAAACTGTCGGTTTCTGCTCACGATGACATGGTGTGCAATGAAGCTGATACTAGATTGTTACGTTCAGTTTAGGGCAATCAGGTGTTCATTAATCACCACATCCATCGTATTTTAGTTAAACATTGCAATTCTTGTTGAAGTTTAAAACTTGTACTCAACGTTTGTAATTCGTATCATTGTCACAAGAGATCGCAGTGAGCGGGGCTCTTATATATTTTAGTGTTATTATTCAACGTAAAGCAATAATTTTTGTCTTATTTCCATATAAACCATTTAAAAAAGGTGCTAATTATAAAATCTCTATTTTGAATATAAATACTATTGTGTATTAAGTTTCTTTTTTCATTCCAGTATTTAGATATTGTTACAAATTAGTAATTTTAAATACAAAGCAGTCTTACGCGTTTGAGCGAAATTTTAACCATTGAGTTAAAAATACTAGAGAAGACAATATACCACGAGCTCTCATTACTTTTTTTTTCATAGAATAATGCATAAACGAACTGTATACTTATTAGATATTTTGAAATATGTGGGCAAATAGATGTTTTCTCTGGTATTTATATTTATTTAACTGAATCTTTTAGCAGTATTTTATACTTTTTTTGAAATCAATAAGAAAGCTGTTTTTTTCGTTATAGATAAAAGCTTCGGTTATTAACGCAATAATATACTTATATTTGGTTCAAATCAATAGGTATTTAGTTCTCCAATTTCTCACATATATATAACCTACTATACCTATATGACTGTTTGTTATTGCTCAAGAAACGTACTATAAAATTTGATCTGCAAACGTATTTACTTTTTTTGTGTAATTATTTAATCGTATGTTGACTTTTATTGTGTATCCTGATTATGAATAAAAATATATTAAGTAAATCGATTTTGTTTTCTTATTATGTTTAATATATTTCTATATATGGCTGCATTTCTTGTTTTCTGACCACCTAAAAAGATAATAATTTATTTACAAAAATAAACACCGAGTAAGAGGAGCCATTATGCCCCGAGGCCGTGTCATAATAACACCGTCATTTTCATGTTCCTTTTTTTGCGGCCGTTCGCCTAAAACATGCTACGAAATTATAACCTGCGAGAAAATAAGGGACCAAACGAAATTCGGTCCTGCAATCTTTACACTATCAGTAAGGAATTATGCCTGCGGTTCTTGCTTGTAATCACGGGGTCCAGTTGCCGCGCGTGAAAACTAATATTTGTTTTCGCCGCAGAAGAGATTCGGCGGGAACGCTCGCATTTACCTCCATAACGAGGTGTCAGTGATGTATAATTATTATAGCAGTCAATTTTGAGTCGCATAAAAAAGCGCAGGTGCGACACCATTCGGAGAGCGAGAGATTTATTTAATTAGATTCAAATGTGGTCGATCGTTAGAAGGCACATGCGAGAAATTAATCTAAAATTATTATTTTAAAAATGTTATTAAAATCACAAATTTTATTCGAATTCTTATAGTAATTAAATATTTTATGCGTCTTATTTTGATTAATTTAATTCGTCGTTTCGAATACTTACTTGTTACTTAGAAAAATAATATTAAAAATTACGGTAATAACTAATAAATCTTTTTATAATTTCACATAATTGTACAAAGATAATTAAAATTTCTAAAATAAGTTTATTTTTAAAGTATTGAAAAAATTGTAAAGAAAGTTACCTTTGGCTTTCATTATTTGCGAACCCTTGCAATTATAAATGGTAATTAACTTCTTGTACCTAAAACATCTTTGTTAATAGTTGGGTTATGCCACAAAACAATGAATGGGGTTGTACGAATACATTACAGTTTTTTAAGTACCTATATTTTTAATGTGCAAGCAAAAATAACAATGTATTGCAAAATTAGACTTATTGTTCTAAAACATAAGGCTTGTAACCGCTTCTTTGTCGGTAATATTCAACCCGTCAATTATTTTTTCAAAGGACGAACAGTTTGTGGCGAAAAAAGTTTATGAGCCGTGCGCGGCACACGGCGAAAACTACACAACTGTAAACAATTGTTTATTGCTGTTGGGTGGTTTTGTTGAAACGTTTCATTGTATAGTTTGTATAACTGTTGATTTTAAAAAACAAATTCGGTTAGGAAATGATAAAAGATGTAAAAATTTATAATAAATAACTTTAAAGTTATATTTCACTTAACTTTTGAATTATTTTTTAAATATAACATACATCTTCAAACTTATTTAGAATTTACACTATTATTTATAAAAATAATAATAATTGAAAAATAAAAAGTGAGAAATAACAAAAACAGAAACTTAATTTCAATAAATCCCGAACGGTTACGGTAGCCATAAATTGTGTCCAAGACGTGACGAAATAAATTTGTGTTCTTTTCATAATCCTTCTACGAAATTCCGAGGTAACATATTGTTAGGTTTGAGGACTACCACTTTCTGGCCACTGGAACTAATCAAAACTCACGTCTTCCTTTCTTCATAGAAAATGTTTTTAAAATAATGATAATAAGCGTAGCCCTTTTATGAATTTTCAAAAGGCTTTCAATAACTACTATTTAAATATATTCTTTTGAAGTGTATTACAAAAATACTAAGTTAGAAATTGACAAACAAATACAGTAGGCAATATTATGTTGCTTAATAATATGTTTAAAAATAAATTGAAAATGTTCGGTTTCGGAATGTTTTTACACCATAAATGAGTATTTTAATGTTTAAAAACAGTAAATATTAATGCCTACGTATCTTAGAAATTACTAAACGATTAATGATTTAATGGCGTATTATAATTATGTAATCAATTTGTGAATAGTTTTATAGAATGTAATTCGCTGCAACATGCAATAACAACTTTGAATTTCAAAAAACTAAATGTTTTGTTTTTTGTTAATTTTCATCAAATTTGAAAACAAAATATTTAACAGTTAACATTAAATATAATACTTGAATGCATAAAGTAATAAAGTTTGGCATGAAAAGTAAAAAAATTGGTGCACTTTGTTTAGAAACTGCTCTATTTTTGTACCATAAAAATAAAGTACAAAAGGGATTTTTTAAGCGTTGCGGTACATTTTTACTGTTTTGTAAAATAATGGGTGTATGTTATAAAAATTGATCTATTTTTCCATTGTCAGTGTAACCGTTAATTGTAACAGTTTAATTTTTTTTAAAACTATTTCCTAGTATTTTAAAATAACGGTCTTTTTTACGGAAACATTTTGTTTGCAACCACAGCTTACTGTAAAAGAGCCTTCTGCGTCGTCAATTTTTTTACACTATCGTGACTTTGAAGAGTAATTTCTTGAGAAAAAGTCACAAAAACTCTTTCGTTATTTTGTCAATTTTTAATTAAGTTAAAAATTTCCACTGTTCAACTTATTTTCCTGTACATCGAAAGGAATCTTTATCTCAAAAAAATTATGTGGTATATTTATAATGCGAAATTTAAAAATAGCAACCACGATAATTTTATAAAACAAAAGAATAGGCACAATAGATTCATAAATAAATAAATTTATTTAACTTGGAGGTCGTAGAAATCATCTGTTGGATATAAAATCAATCGCAATTATTAAACATGCAATTGTTCAGTTCTTGTACTATTATACAATCGTGTCTAAGATATAGTAATGTCGCGTTATGTAAGTTCTTTTTTTGTATTCCCAATGTTTGTATCAGCCAGTGAATATTCAAAGTAATAAATTTACCTACAAATGAAAAGTTACATTGTTTCCTACCACTACACCAAAAGCAGTCTCCTTTAAATTAAAAATCATTGATATGTTATAATTAGAGTCGCGTGTTAATTAACAAGCAATGTGTGGTGAAATTGTGTGTTAAATAAACTAGATTACGTATCATCGGTAATTCACAGGAATGTGTGTCGTTAAATAGCCTTATCATTGTAAATAACTAAAAAAAAATTAAAAATTGAAAGGATATTTTTTTCATTCAATTGTCACTAAAACATTGTTCTGAAATTATCACTGTCAAATATTTTGAAACTATGCGATACAAGTGGTCTATTCTATTTAACTATTTAAATAATATAAACTTAATAATAAAGTATGTGGAATACATTACCTAATAGATAAAATAGCGTGCATTAATAATTGCGTTTTATACAAATATGTGTAATTCTGTGTAAGTCAGGGTCATACATAAATGATTAAAGTCAGCATGTAATTGTATATAATTATTATTTATTACAGAAACTGCTAATATTTGTAATACTAATATCAACAATGTACAGTCTAAAGACGACGAAGTTGACAGCCTCTACCAACACGGGCAATGATGTGGATCAAGCAGATAGAAGAATAATTTTGATATTATTATCGCAGATTAATGGCATGCAACAGATCTCCGACTTAGGTTCTGGTACTCGGGTAGTTTAGAAAAGTTTATTGGGCCAATTAATACATTAATAAAAACACATATTTGTATTATATTTTTATTTCAATATCTGCTCATATTTATAAGTAAAACCTCTAAAATAAATTATAAAGTACAAATTCTAAAATATACGGTCATCACAATATGTGAACAATATCTATTCTGGATTCTTAAATATGATTTGTTTACTACCATTTACCTGCTATCTATAATGCATAATGCGTTTATTTTTGCACATTCCAAACATCCCCGAGTCGGCGTGGCGAAAGCGGCTTTACATATTAACAATGAGCTGAATGCACTCCCATGCCAGGTTACTGTAAACAAACTTTATTATTATTAGATATATATAATTTATTTTGTAATTTGAACGGTCCTTTGGTAAAATACTAAAATTCTATATAACACCAGCGACAAAACACTTTATGCTAAAGTGTACGTGCTTTACGGCTTGTAGCTGTTAGCGGCCTCACCTTTGAAGTGAGCAGAGGAACCGATTTATACGCGGTGTCAATACATTAGGTGTGTCGAGTGATGTCAGCGGAGACGGCGACACTTCATTTGAATAATAATGATGAATGACACGCGAAAGGACTCACAGCCTCTCGTGTTATAGGCATGTCCATTGTCCATATGCAGCTACAATTTTAGGACAGTCTAACATTTTCAGACAATTTTATATATTACTAATTATGTGACACACTACTACTGCACTACACTACATTTAAAAACATGAAAAATATCTATGGTAATTAATTACAAATTAATTTTAAAATTTTTATTGCGATATATTTAATTGAGCTTAAGTTATTATCATCGCTTCGGTGAAAATAAAATTAGATGATAGCTTGAAGTGATTTTATTAGGATTATGTATACCTTTATTGATCATTAATAGAAAAAGTTAAATAATAATTAATATATTAATATATTAATTTATATGTTAACGTGTATTAAGATATAAAAAAATATAAAAAGTCCATATGAAAATTGTATTTATGGTAACATCCTTCTTCGTTTAGTAGGCGCGTGGCTCGCAGCATTCGTAGCCGGTGGGTATCTATCCAACCATAAGCTACGTGCTTTAGTCGCGCGACAGACGGCACGCGGGGCGCACGCTCTTAGAAGCTAGATATCAACTCGCGTGCGTAATGAAGTGACGTGAATTGTGTGAACTTTTTCTTGAATAAATAAAAATAATTGAAAATGGTGACTGGTATCGCCAGCGGTGCTACTGTACAGGGTGCTTCTAATCCTGTTGTGGTGAACACGATGCAGCCACCAGGAGTTCAGGAAAAGAAAGCAGATAATAGAAGAGTAAGTTTTTCATGAAATTAGTTATTTTAGAACAATAAGTTTGAAATTAAACAAAAACGTAGTATTTAATTATCCTTAGAAATACCGATATTTTTCTTTTATGTTGTTAACATATTTTTAGTGTTAACAACATAAAACATTATTATTGTAATAATATGAAATAAAGCATTAGTTTCAAATTAAGATAAAACAAACGCTAAAACGAAATCAATTGAGTATTTATTAAACTAATATTATATTTTTAAGTAACAAACGTGTTTATTGAACAGGTAATATGTCACGTAAAAGGCACTGTGTGGGGCGGTCCACGACCACACACTTAACACCCGCGCTCGCTCACGCCCTTTTTAGCGGTAGCCCGCAAATTCCGCAAATAATCACCTCACGAGCGAACACATCGTGACACTACGCCGCATCTAATTTTAAAAGCATACTTAAACCTTTTGTGTCTGTTACGTGGTAATAATAAAAATATTTACAATTGCATTCTCATAAGTCACGAGTCATGAGCCCAAACGATGTCACGGTAAAAAATCTATATTAAACAACATCTTAAGCGTGATGCAATTGCCTTAGGGATTTGCTTTCGTGTACATGTACGTGTGATTGACAACAAGATATAATTCTAAAGCGTAAATAATAGTCTTCGTAAGGAAAAAAATAGCTTCCATTTGATATGTAACAAATGATTAAGGCAAGGTCGAAAGGCCTCAAAAATTGCCGTCGGCACGGATGAATCACGAATGATCCCTATCGCGCGTGAACCATCCCACAGAGGCGTCACTAGACCTTCCATATGAGTCAGCATATTACTGCGCACGAATCAGCGTTTATTATTATAATAATAACAAATTATATTTTATCACAACTATTTAACAAAAAAGTAGGTATATGTAATTACTAAATAATGTGTAACTATATAGCTATTAATGTTTTAATAATGAATAAAATAAATGTTTAAAAATAAATACTATTTAAAAAGCATCGTAATAATATCTTCAATCAAATACGAGAACAAAAAGCTCGTCTTTTATCTTCTAACTAAAGTATAGGAAGGAGTTCGGTGTAGGCGCGCCAACAGTCGGCGTGGGTAGGCCGACGCCTAATTGCCGTGAGAACACCGCAGCTAGATGACACCAATCTGATTGAAAACCTCGCCGTTTGAGTTTTTAAAACAATAGTGTCACAATTAATTGTCTTTATTCCTATTTAAGAACAAATTCTTGTGCTTAGAGATTTCTGATCCTGTTTAATTAATTATATACTATATACTTTGACCTATTTCATTCAGTACATATTAGGATTGATACAGATATCTAATAAAAAAGCCAATATATACAGGCAAATTAATTAAAGATTTAATACTATATTTTACTAATAGTTTTCTATTAAATTGGCGATGTTAATAGTAGAAGAATGATTATCATAAGCGGATGCTTTGTTTCTATTAAGACTACATTGACCTATGTTTCGTAGAAATAGTTAGCATTTGAATGAGACTGGATACGTACCTAACAATAGAATAACACAGGTGGCCTTTAGTTATCTAAAGTCGTTTGGAAAAAATGATCTATACAGAATAACAAGATCCTCTGACATAATTATTTAGTATATTTATATTGTCATATTATATTTATTGGTGTAATTATTTATTAATAATTAAAATTATTTGTGTATTATTTTGTATTTATTCTATTATTTTACTTTTCTGTACTATTAACATCACCGCTCACATCTCCCAAAGGTTAACTGGCAGAAAATGCCTTAAGGCATTAAGTTCGCCTTTTGTAATTTTTTTTTGGTACAATAAAGAATTTATTATTATTATCTAAATTACTTGAAATAGAGTGGAAACTCGATTTAAGACGTCTAGTTTTATAGTATCTTAATTAATAGTAATATATTATAAATATATATACGAGTGCAATGCCTTTGTTATGGATATCAGAACAAAGATAACTTTTAAAAAATAATATGTATTTATGAAGTATTTATTTTGACCAGGATTTAAACACTAACCAACCAACAGGCGCGCAACCATTGACTACAAATCTCATATTAGTCAATTATTATTATTATTATTAAATGCTTCGAAATTTATTGAAAGAGCGATGATAAACTCAAGCTGTAGCATTAATTATAAAAACCAAATTCCAAAAATATTATTACAACATATTTGGACAACTATTTTGTAAAATTAAGGCCTAATGTCATGAGTAATTATGTATTGGCACGTGATACGATTAATAATAGAAAAATAATTGATTCAAATTACTTGATACATCCGTCTATTAAATACAATAAAATTGGTTAAATAATAAACCTGTATCAGTCCAGAAGGCAATTAATTTTACTTTGAATAAGGATATTGAAAGAGCATCGACTCATGTGACTTGTGACCACGCCTAGCCTGATGTTAAGCTAAGTGTGCTTAGAGCAGTCATTCTCAAAGTGGTGTTCCGCGGAACCCTAGGGCTAAAATACTGCAAAAAATACCTACCAAAAGGAGATTATAAGGTTACATCTAAATATTCCAACTAAATATTACGTAATATTACATTGCAATATGATTATTCATAAATATATATAAATCGGTTTTTTATAATCATATTAAGGCTTTTTCCTTCGCCAAAAGAGTTTGAGAATCGCTGGCTTAGAGAAATATCAAAAGATGTCTCCTTCGCTATATTGGCTAATATTGTCGCCGTTCATCTATTCTAAATTTAATTTGGTAATAGTAAAATAGTTGCTGTTTTTCACATAAACTCACATTAGGTTTTACAAAAATTTAGAAATGAACTTCTTATAAAATAGTACATCGGTTGCTTGAAAACCCAATGTTACTGACGGTGTGGCGGTATATACTAAAACATCTTGTGTTTGGTTCCGGTCGCAGACTATCAGTCATCGTGATAAGATCAGTTTGATATATGCGTGTAAGCACAACAGCATGATGTTATTAATTCTTGAACACGAGTTCGTCGCGTGCAAACGCACCCACGCTTTTGACATTGCCTTCCACTCGAGTTATGAACATTACATGTAATTTAATGAAAATTAGGTATTATGAAAGTCGTCGGTACATAATTTCAAGTGTAAGCTAGCAGCGGTCCTTGTAATAATTTTCTTATCACAAACTGGACATGTAGAATGATAACGTTAGGCTTAAGTTGCATAATGCAGGTACTCTGTGGTTTTCCCTCTTACAACAAAGTGAGATAATTTCAACATGCAAGACACTTCACACGTAGACACTTCAGAAATAATATAATGTTTTATTTGTAGAAATTTATCTTGTCTGATAAATAATCTTTATAGGTGTGTGTGTTGGTATAAGCGCGTGCCGGAAGCTTGGCCCGCTCCCACGCGTTGGCACGCGACGCCCTCGCCTGCAGACGTCCGCGACTGCCCCACGCGACTGCCAAACGCTATACATACACCAAAGATCGCATTATCGGTTGGCGCATCATCCGCGACTATTGCGCATGAATCCAACGTTTTGTTTAAAAAATGCATTCATTATGCTCGTACATTGATTTGCAGTTTTTATCAAACTCTACCAAAAATAGCAATTAAATCCGCAAATGACCAAATCAGTGATATTCTAAGTATAAATTGGTATTAACATTGACAGAGCTGAGACCATTAATGTTAATTATCTATGTTATATTATGAAAGTCCATATTGAGGTGACATCACATCGCACTGCCACTTGTCGCGGACGTGATGCACTTCGTCACTATCACGATTAGATAAGCTGACTTTACAATGAAAAATCAATCATCTTTAATTTCATTTCACTTATCCCCTAAATCCGATTATTGAAAACGTAACAAGTTTGGGAAACTCCAATATTTTAACTGTATTTTTTTCTTAAGCGACAACCTGATAGCGAGTCCTATAAAATGTGATTTTATTAATAATAATTTAATAAAAGATGACTATGTACTTATTTAATAGTTTCCAAATGGGCTTTCGAAGTGGGGCAGTATTCACGTAATCAGTTCCCGCAGACACGCGCGGGGGCGACTGACTGGTCATTAATTCCTATATGTATAACTATCGTGGGCTATGTATAGAGATATAGTGCTGGGCGCGCGCCAGGCGGGAAAATAGACGTTGTCTGTGCTCGCCGGGAAAACGACCGCCCGGAAAATGAATCGACGATTTGACGACGACGCAACCTAAGCAACTACTATTATATTTCTGAATATGTCTAGACATTCGTTATATTTTAGAAATAGTTTAGAATATTAGCTAAAACATTAGTCGTCAATCAGCTCTTCAAAATGTGTCTGACAAATTACAAACGGAAACAGTTGAAATACTATTACAGCATTGTTTATTTAACTTTTTCTAAGTGATATGATTGGTCACGAGCGTTCATTAATCAATTACATGGAATGGCAGTTATTTGGTTGCTTATCTATTTAGACATGGCCCAACTGGCATATCGCCACGTGTAGTTCTCGGGCACGTGCCGCCCCCGCTGCTTGCGTGCTCGATTTGTTGGCGCTCGGATTTCACTATATTTGTGTTATGAATAACAAACAGATATGAATTCCTAGAGACTTCAGTAATACACTTTTTTTTAAATGATGCTTTAGTTTGAAATTAAGTATAAATTATTAAAAATTGACTTCATTTATTTATTTCATAAATTTATGATCTGTAAAAAATTAATATTGAAATGTCATTAAAATGATGTTAATTTATGATTGTATCCGAAGTCTCGTGTTCAGTTAACTGTTAGCCCTTCATCTTTATTGATAACGTACATATTTTATTGTTCATAAAAACATCGGCTGACGATTCAATATCGCGGTATTTTATATTCCGGATTCACAATTTATTGCTTTGTTTTGCTTCAAATGTACGCTCTGGATAAAGTTTCACGAGGAGACCCCGTTTATAGCATCGGATTACCTTTCTTCAATATATATTATTTTATTATTTATCTTCGCTATATCTGATGGATAATATTATCTGAATAAATTATCGCAAAGATCGTAGGCTTGATATAATAATTTCCAAAGTAATTTATTATTTATTAAAATTCAAATGACTTCGATACATGTCTTGTCGCATGACGAAGAAATCGAACAAAACAATGCAGTTGTTTACGGGTAAATAGAATTCCCCAAAATTTGAAGTCCTTTACATTCTGTAAATCCTCAATAAGTAACATAAATTGGAGTTAATTTAACAGAAAAAAAAACCATTTATACTTTACAAATTACTGACGTACATCACAGCATTGTTAGCGTGAATGATGAGACAAACGGAATAATAGCGGCTTGTCACGTTGGTTCTGTCATCTGCACAAGAGTCGTGCGCGTGACAACCAGTCACGGCGCCTGCGCACGGACACAATAGATCAGCCTATCATTGATGACCTTAACCTTGAAAGAGCCGCTAGAATTATAGTCAATTGTCTGCTTTAAAGTTACGACATTCTACGTGTAATGATGAAAATTGTTATTCGTGAATGACGACATTCTAAAGTGCTTCTGTAGTACGCATTGTGGTTACGGTTAATTGATTGCATTTGAAACGCTTAGCTATTGTTTATTGTAAGAATAACGCTGTCAATTATTATTACACTAGGAAAACGAATAGAACCGCCTTCCTACAAAAATTAATAAAAGCGAGCATTAAAACATTAACTTTAAACGTTCTCAAATGAATAAATTCCTGTGTTAAATTTGAAACAACCAGTCCGGTCTTTTTAGTCTTTAGTAAAGATATTAAAAAGTAATTTAGCTAGAAAAATATTTGTTTCACTTTAGTTGTCCATCTACCAGCATCATTGTATTGAATAAAATACCTAATTGTAAATTGTTTTGTTGTAGAGTAACAAGCCAATAATGGAGAAGCGTCGGCGCGCGCGCATCAACAATTGTCTCAACGAACTCAAAGCCCTGATACTTGATGCCATGAAAAAAGACGTAAGTGCCTTGTTATATTTTACTCTCTCACGATTTGGTCGTGTTAAATCATAATTAGATACTTGTGTATTTTGCGTAAACTTTGCTTTTGCAAGGTACGGTATTAACTTATGTTAAGTGTCATTGAAATAATTATTCACGTACATAATCACATGCAAAATGTAGTTACTGGAGTAGATGCAAGTTGTATGCAGATGCATCTCCTAATGGCAATAAGTTATCTGATAGAAAATGCCTAACGCCATTGTCATTGTATTTTATATTCATGTGGTTATAACCCGGACAATGCTATTAGTCGTTACATGCTTGTAGGGAGTTCCGGAATAACGCTCGAAATAACACAATAATTTTGTTACAGCCCGCAAGACATTCAAAATTAGAAAAAGCAGATATCTTAGAAATGACGGTTAAACATTTGGAATCTCTTAGATCAGAAAGGGGAAACTCGCCTGATCGATTCCGCGCTGGTTACCGCCATTGTACTGCTGAAGTGTCTAGATTTCCAGGCCTTGATCCTGGATTAAAACGGAGACTTCTAAAACATTTAGATACGTGTGTGAATAACCCACCTCGGCCGTCCTCTGTACCTACTCCGCCGGCAGAAGCTGAGGATGTACAGAACACGCAACCACATTCAACTATTTTTATTTCCGGTGAGTTGTATTAGCTTTCATATAATTCTGGAGGAGCTACTTACTTAAATTATGTTGCCTTATAGAAAAACTAACGTAGCCATCATTTGTTATAGCTGGGCCAGGTTCAGGTGTGAGATTGGTGCCAACCCGCCTTTCAAACGGTGACATCGCGTTAGTTCTTCCAGCAGGCGTTAGTGCCAGTGCTCTTGGGACAGTACCTGCTCTCGTCCCATTATCACCAAGAGCTACTTCCTCATCGTCCTCAAGTTCAGATCCACGGTGCTTCTCTCCTGAAAGTTCAGGATGGGGAAGTCCTCCTCCCGCGAGTGACGACTCTGTCCCCCTTGCATTAGTTACCAGAAGACAGGAAAGTGAAGATAAACCCTGGAGACCATGGTGACGTTTATAATTATATGAAATCTTAACTATGCGTTGTGTATAATAATTAGTTTATATGGTAATGAGAGATATATAAAGGACTGTGATAATTACAAATTTATTTAGAATTGAATTTATAGTGTTGTGTGAGATTATTCGCGAATACGATATAACTAGTTTAAAAGAGTTTATGCGGCTTACCATCACGTTCATTATAATTACTCAAATAATACGCGATAGTAAATTGCTTAAAGGCTTAAATTGATTCTTTGAATTAATGTTTTGTATGAATGGGTTTCCAATAGTATTCGAATGTAATTAAAACTAATGTTTGTTTGTTAGATCCTTTCTAAGTTCCTAGTATGAAAGTTTTCCTTTATTATAGGCACCTAATTAGTTTTCATAAGTTTATTTTATTAACCATTGGCCAGTATCTTTGTGATATTTTATCGTTACAATCGTAATAAAAAGGGCCATTTATTATTTTATAGTAAGTAGATTTAGTTTACTTTATTTTTTAAATATTTAAAATACTTAAGTTTTGTACATTATCATTAATGACATCTGAGGCAGTATTTTTTGGTTTATTTTTGTAAGAAATTTCTTTTAACATTGTGTATTGCTTTTTGTTGTTAAGTGCCATTTTTAAGTTTATTATAAATGTATTTAAGCATTAATATGATATAACAGATAAATAAAGAATTCTATGTGCCTTATACAACAAAATCGTTAAGTCTTCCATTAAAGAGTATATTTAAATTATAATTTAAATCTTTAATTGATTGCAAATGGTGTCACCGGTTGCGTTCGATTGAATGTGGACCTTTGCTTTTATTATAATTTTCAGTATTTAATATTATTAAAAGTTATATACAAATATTATTAAAAACACATTATATTTTTATTTCGAATTTAAGCAAAAGCTCAATATTTATTTAGCATAATTAGAAATTGATAACTTGTAAATTAATGACAATGTTCATAAACATTATTTAGAATTAGTATTGCATGACGACTGTCAAAGTGACAGATGGTGTATTGATAAACAGTCACTTTGACAGTTCCAAACAAGTACTTTATACAATACTAATTCTAATTAATGTTTATGAATCTTCCCATAAGTCTTCCTTAAAAGTTACCGATATTTTATGACCTAATCAACTAAGCCGTAGTTACTCATAAATCGCTTTTATTGTTATAATTATTTGCAATTTTCTTTATACATTTTAGCGAAGTGATATTATTATTTAAGTTTGTAAAAATAACGCATGTACAATAAAAGATTTTATGATAATTTCAACTTTTTAATTTCTATCCCAATTCCTTTAAAATTATACAATTGTTGGTAAATAAAATGTCTAAACTTTTTAAAAACATATAGAAGCGTTGGATGATGTGGTGCCCACTGCCCATCCAATCCCACGTAATTATCCCCAACCGTCATAGCAGGTGCGACTTTTTTCAACATGAAGACATTAACATTTTGGCGTCTAATTACATGCTTTTGCGAGAAAACGCGGGTGGTCAACGCTGATTCGTCAATCAAAACCTTTATTACTTGTCTACCTAAAGCCGACTCTAGATATGTTAACTCAATTTTTTGAAGCGTATTATATATTCAATTATTCCTATCGAATCTATCATTTATAATGATTCATCATTACCAAAAAAAGACAATGGAAATGGCAATTGTTTTTATATTTATTGATTTAAGTAATTGAAAATACTTTTTATCCAACTGAATAAAATAATTTAAAATAAACTAGTTATTTAATTGTATTAATAATATTAGAAATACAATTATTTGTTAAAACAATATTTAAAATCATATAAAAATTGCGTACCTACGTATATTGAAAATAAATACATGTCTGAACCCGTCTTTACAAAGACAGCGAACCAAATAGAGGGCTATTGAAGGGAATTATTGTTCTGGCCACGTAATTGCTTATAATCAATGAGTTGTCATTTAATTATGGGAGCAGCCCATGCATTTATTTCTGCTGGGTGGCATCCCCCACATTTGTGCTGGTGAGTTATATAGAGCTGTTAGGAAATTTATTGAGCTGGCATATAATGATACAGCGAAGAAATTTATTTCTTTCATATTGTTATTGCAGTTTATTGCAATAACTTAATTCAGTACTAATATTAAAAAATGAAAAGCAAAAATACCTTCTCATATAATACGAGCATGATAATGTCAAAAATTAGCTATTCCATTAAATTTAGATATTAAGTTTTTATTTATTGGTAGACTGTATCGATTTACATAATAAATACAAAGGCACTTTCTTCCTTGATTTAAGTGTGTCCATTTGTTAACTCAGATAAGGGATTTAGTAGTGCTCGTTTCTGTAGTTCCGAATCCGCTCAAAGTTACTCGAAGGTTTTTAGTATATTTTTAATTAACATAAACTAATTTACATTAATTATTTTATTTTGATATTAGAATAGAACTATAGTCTCTGCGACCAGAATGGGTACAAAGCTTTCGAAATAATCAAAAATAAACCCATAGAAGTCTAATTTATTTACAGTGAATTAACAATAAATTCAGTAATAAATAATAATACAATTGCTTTAGTTTACATATACATTTGTTTATAATGAAAGCGTGGTTAAAATTCATGCGTTGATCTCTATAATACATGTTCGGGGTCTCTAACGACTGAACGTAATTGAAAAATATTAATTTTATCCAAAAATATTGCATCTGCTGTACCACCCAAGTTGGGATGCAAGTTCGCTTTGGACGTCCATGGAATAAATTAGCAAATACTTTTTCATCGCTCATATAAGTACTATAGGTAGCGTGAAGTTTCGAAGTTTTTCGAAATTTTAATAATTAGTTACTTTTTTGTATAAAGACAAGCTACACTAATAGTGGTAGTGGTTAGCCGGCATAGTGAAAGCGAGTGATGTTTGTAACATTTCGTTGTGGTAAAATTCATACTTTAGCTTTTAGATATGAACGCTTCGTCCGTACTTAAACACTTTTATTGTTTAGTATCTAACATAGTAAATATTCACTTTAAAATTTTATATTTAAAAACATTTTTTGTGGTTTATTAACTATTATAATGTTTCAGCTGGAGGCGGAGTGCGATCACATGCCAGGCTGGTATAAATTAAAAGATAGATAATTCAGAGCAACCGCAATCAAAAGACATTGTTAAAGTTCGATCTATAATTGGATAACAGCATCTCTATATAAATCGAGATCTGGTCTTGGTATATACTTCATTACCATGTCATTCAACTTATACAATAGCGTTGAGCATTGGGTTGCATATAAATTGAAGTTGTCAAGAGCTGGAAGCTCATTCTGTGCGAGTGAGTGACGGCTTCTCGTTATGGTGAGGTCGCGGCTGCCTCAGTCTTGGGGTTCCTTTTGCCGCTCATATCATTCTTTTGGTGTCCAATTAATCACTGTTTTGACGCATACGCTCTGTAATGAGACGGAGTACACCTCTTGAATATAGATTTGTGATTTAGAATTTTACGAGATCACCTTTTTTGAAAGTGCTTACGGCATAACACCTATTTTGATGATAACGACAAATGTCTCATCTCAATTATGTTTTAAATGTTTATCGTGCAAGATCATAATAATAATAAAATTGTTTCATGAACATTCCTAATAAAAATAATTAATTATGTTAATGCATATTAGCGATGAAATCAAGCTTAAAATAATTTTAATTTTCATACATGTAAATAGTGTCTACACAATTGTTTATTCCTTTTTTTCCAAAATCTGGTAAATATATTAATTTAAATTGCACAAGTCTTAATATACCTAGTAATAATATTAATATACTCGTTTATTAGCAGTTTCTTCCTATATAATATAGTATACATGAGGTTTCCCGAGACTATTCAACGGTGGTCTGTTTAGTGTAAAGGGTGGTGGTCTCGTTTTTGTATGCAGAAAGACCTCCATGACAACACGAGATAGGTGGTCGATAGCTGGACAGAATCTAAATTAAGTTGCGGTATTTCCACATTTAGAATTTTGTTTAAGCACTTACATGGAAATAGTGAAAGGATATTAAACCTACCATACTTACTTACTGATATTATAAAACTGATCGTTTGTGTGTTTGAACGCTTACCTACTCTCAGAAATGACTAATTCGAATTAATTTTGTTTTTCAAAAAACATTAATTAATCTGGCAAACTGTAGACAAGTATGCAAAGCGATAACTAGCTTGTCTAGGTTTTCTATGAAGTACCATGCTATTACATTTAAGGCAGGTGAAACGGCGGTATATAGCTTGTAAATAAATAAATAAAATTATTCGAAATCTCTGCATTGAAAAATATTTTGATGCAATTTGTATTTATTTTATAAAGCATATAAACATAAAAAGGAATGTAAAACTCTTAGTAATGCCTGTCTGGATAATAGGCCTAAGATAATACGTAAGTTTAAAACAGTCAGAAAGACATGAAACGATTACCTCCAGGCAATAATAAATGTTTGCAAAACATAATAAAACGTGTATGAAAACAAATAATTGGTGTAATTTAATGAAGTCATCTAATGCACATACTAAAACACACATGAAAAACGAATGCAGCCGGGTGGCCCAAAATTGGGTGCTTTTAATAATGGCTATTTGGGGCGATCCTAATTGACTACCTCAGGCCGCATTCAATGCCAACTAATGATTGAGAAATACAACGTTAAAACTCAAACTTTATTATTATGAAGGAAGTTTCATATGAAACAATAATTTTGGATTGACATGAAACCATAGCTGCTTAGGCATAGGAGATTTCATCATTGACGTTGGAAATCGGTTGTTTAGGAGAATTGTTTAATGGCATCGCTTTCTAATATAGTTTTAACACTAATTTTTAAGATACTTTGGCAAGATTCAATGGAGCTGGTATAAAAACTCGATATATGTGGCCTGTCTCGCTACAATTACGGTGGTAAGCCGCATAAAATATTATTAATTAGTTTACAATTCTTGCGGCTTTTTATTAGGTTCACTCTCTATTATTTTAATCCGACGTTTCGAACTCTGAATCCGCTGTTTGAAGTACAGCTTATATACATATTACTATCCGCAAATTGAAATTTTGAATTCCAATAAGTTATTTTTCATTTTATTATCACTAATATAAATATCAAAAGTTTTACAATGGTATTTGACTAAAAAATGGTTTCTTTATCTAAATATTATTACTGCTAAAAGCCTATTTTTGGGTTTGTTTAACGCCGAGCCGCTGATCCTTGGTGGTCGGTGGCTGTTTACATGAGAATCACGTGTATTGAAAAAAAGAGTTGGCAAAAAATGTTTGTTCGCCACCACCCACCAGGATTAGAATTTTTGTGACTTGCAAACATTGAAATCTATATGTTTAACTATATTTGTTTCTTTGCTATGAATCATCGTTTTCCAGAAGTCTCAGAGATAAGGAATTTGTCATTTGAACTACACGAGTTTTCATTTTAACAGCTTAACTGGTTCTATTCTGAAACTGCTAATCAAAATAATGTTATGGTATTATGGTGACTATGTTTTCTAGTTTTTAACACCTATTAAGTAAACGAGAGGAACTTTCCCTGCGGCGACCAGCAAGCGATTATAAACCGCATTCTATCTTAATATAAAACAATTGATTTGTATTTTATTATTAACTAGCAGTTGCCCGCGACTACGTCTGCGTAATAATGAAGATATAAAGTACTGTGAAGTTTAATGATGTTTCATATTTCAGTCAACAAAAAATGCTTTCCACACCCCTGTTTCAAAATCTACTAACTGCCTCTCCGTCAAATTTCTAGTTTGTAGCAAAAAATATACAAACCTGCGAGAGTCCTTACAACTCCTTAATCTGGCCCCGTTGCAAAATCCGTTCTTTGCAGACGTCCACTAACTATAAACTACCTCCCTGTCAAATTTCATCTTTGTAAGTCAAGCGGATTTCGAGAGAACTTTCGCTTTTATTTTCATTGAATTAGATATGAATTACAATGTGAACTTAAAATAAAATGAAATATATCTTAAAAAACAATTGAAAAACTGACAGCACATTTGGCCAAAATTAGGCATAGACTTCGAATTGGGTGAACTTAAAATAAAATGAAATATATCTGGCTGTATGGGCTCGATCCCTTTCCCTTAAAATGGAACAAAAAAAGAAATATATCTTAAAAAACAATTGAAAAACTGACAGCACATTTGCCCGCCAAAATTAGGCATAGACATCGAATTGTGTGAACTTAAAATAAAGTGAAATACAATATATCTGGCTGTATGGGCTCGATCCCTTTGCCTTAAAATGGAACAAAAAAAAAAGAAATATCATAGACATCGAATTGTGTGAACTTAAAATGTAATATTTCTTTAAAAAAAAAACAATTGAAAATAATTTTATAGCCTATGTTCATCGGGGATTTTTTACGATTCTAATGGTAAAAGAATTTTTCAAATCGGTCCAGTAGTTTCGGAGCCTATTCAATACATACAAACAATCAAATGTTTCCTCTTTATATAATAGTATAGATAAATAAAATTGTGCAAGTTATTCGACCTTTAACATAAAATGCAATAAACAAACGCAGAAACAACACAATCAAACAGAGCAACAGTAATTTAATTAGGTATTTTTAAAACTTAATTAAAGGCGAGGATTCTTTGTCGATTTGTGGCGGTCTTGGTATGGGCGATCGATTGCTACCAGTATGTTTTTTTGGAGCGAGTTGGCAAGCCATTCATTATTTTCAATTATGGTCAAGTTCGCTCCCGTCGCCTGATCAGAGTTGTCCAGATCCCCCTCAAATTAATTGAACTGATTATCCAATTGCATTCTCTGTAATTGAGTTTTTGTACAAAGCGTTATTAACGCCACTGATAATTGTTTAATTGCCAACATTGAGAAAAATTATACTGTATTTGTTTTCTATTTTATTTTTATTTACCGCCGGCTTTGTTGTGTGAAAACTTATTGTATAAACGTTTTTGTCTTTAACTCGATATTTAATTTTTTTATATAGCTTCTCAATATTTACATTAAAGATATTAAAAATTATTTTTAACCACAAATAAAATGCAATAAAAGTAAAGTAACTCTTTTTATATTAAAACAATCTCCTATTACCTAGAAATTGCAATTTTAATGACCCCATTAACTTTTGCATGAAAAAACTGGCAAGTCGGCCGGACTGAGTTCGCGTAGGCTTACGACAAAATCTTCCCAGACGACATTTTGATGCTTAATTACCGTGAGGTTTAATGTGCTTTTAAACATCTTGTGAGGAATTTTATCGCTGACGACGACGACGATGGCGGTACCTCGACGGACTTCAAATATATTAACGCAAAAAATTTTAAAGTTAATAAGTTTATAGTCAATTTTATTACTAAAGCAACATTATTCAATAAAAATAACTTTATGGAACAAAGTTATCTAGCTGCGTTCTTTGAATAATACTCGTGAACTGACTTCAATCAATTCAGTCGGAGCACATTCGTCTCCTCAAGCCGGGACAGTGGAGGCAACTGTTGCTTGCGGACATTTCTCTGTGGTAATAGTTATCCCTGTCATATCATATATCTTTATATTTTTTTATACATATTACAATAATCAATAGCCCTCAATATGAGTTTTTAATGTTTGATTTTGTTTTAACACAGTAAGAAATCCTGAGTCACATCGGCTCAGTTTTATTTGAAGATCTCAAGTCCATGTTACTGGGAATAGTGCGTTTATAATACATTAGTTCCGATTTATAATTAAAAGCCATCTTTGATGACTTTGTTAAAGTATGTAAAAACTATATAGAAATTAAGCGAAAAGAGTGATATTTTTAATGTTACATCGCGCCGTGTACAGTTACAGGCCACAATCTTAATAACAAATTTTGGGATTTACCAAGGGGATGGACTCTACTATACTAACGATACCTAAAACCCATTTTCGGCTCCAAGCTGCCAACCGCATCACCCGGTATATATAAATGCATGTGAGCGGTTATATAATGTAACATTACTGGACTTATACATTGTTAACACATTGATGAACACGCAATATATTTGTTGGTAATGGCAGCTATAGTTGTCATGTCCATCAATGTGTTAATAAATCTTCTATATAAAGGCCTTCGCCATTTATTCGCAATTTTACAGCGGTTAGAAAAATTATGACATAACATATTCACGTATTGTAGCAATAATACTATAGGTAACCGCAGAATTACATTAGTAATTGTAAAAAATAACATTTAAAAACGTGACAGTTGCTTCATACTTTAGTATAGTTCGAACATTTAAATTAAAACCACATTAAGGTGAATATACTAGAGACGACATTTCAAACAAAATGTGTGCGAAATAAGAATATATATTGTATTACGTAGAGAAGTGTGTAAAAATAAAACACAGTGCCACCTCTTAGATGTTTTTACATATAGTTTTTATTTATTAGATGGACTAATCCTCATAGCATTATAACTTACTGTTATCATCTCTAGTATATTAGCAAAACCATTAGATTTTCTATAAACCGATTTCATTTAGCTAAACTAATGGCTGGTGTGTGTGTGTGTGTATTAATTAAAATATACTAGAAGGTAAATAGGCTTTTTTTTATTAAATTCAATTTTTAAGGTCAGACTACTATTAAATTTATATCGTGTTTTATGGACCATATAACATTAACATAATATCGTAGGGTAATTATATTTTTTACGAGTAATACCTTGAAAGGGCTATCTTAAATAATACCGTAAAGTAACAACTTATTGAATGCGCATATTTTTTCTTAATTTTTTTTACGAATAAAATAGCAATAGTTTTGGAGAATTATTCTCTAACATTATTAGCGAATGTATAATACAATAACAACAACGTTATATTCAAAATTTCTTGTAATTTAATTACCCAATAGTGCACAGAAACATTACCTTAAATCGTCGTACACCTGCTTAAATTCGACGTAGTCCGAGATAAAATCTAAAACGATTCGTAAAATAACCCTTTATTGCTCCGTTAATTAGTGAAAAATATACAAATATTTGTCTCGTCCATAACGCGCGACTCTGAGGATCTTAATTGGGGTTTTAAGAGGGGTTTACGGCGTCATTCGCTCGCTTGTATAATGAAAATTGCGATGACGATTAAAAAGGTGATTTAGGACGCACCCAGCGCGGTAAAAATATCCCGTTTTATTTTTTATTATAATTCAACAGGTTTTATCATAATTTTATGTACGCCATAGTGCCATTAAATCTAATATATTTATAGTTAATATGTCTAATTATTAATAAATATAATTAATTTAAAAGAAATTATGCGACTTATTATCGCATTCATTTTGATTATACAGCATTTACTTGCAATTTCTTTATATTCAACAAAAAATCACAAAAGCTTAAAATAATCTAAATAAACGTGATAGTACATTACAGAATTCTAATTCTAATTAGTATTATTAAATTCCTGTAGGTATTCTGGATGTTATATAGATATCTATTATGGAAATGTAAGCGTAAAATTGAAAATGTGTGGAATATAATTTTGCAATACTATTTAGTGCATATAAAATTGGCGTTAAATTGTGGTAAATCCTAGAGGTAAGTGTTGAAAGTCTGACCTTAATATTATGTTTCTTACACATGGCACAATAACTGCTCTAAATTCATATTTATTAGAAAGCAAATATGTAGTTAATTTAATTTGAATCTAGTATTTATTATTTAAAAATTCGTAGTAACAATTAGCCAATTCAAATCTTTGGCAAAGCAAAAAAGGAACAATTTAGAAACATGCGGGCCCTAATTGGTGAGTTTCCTTTTCTGGACTCCCCTTCTTGGTGACAATCAGTCACGATTTCATTCCAAGCCACGCCATATGTCCGAAGCTTTATTTGGAAAGATATCAAAACTTCAAAATACTATTTGGATTTTCCTATCTTTACTATGTCAATATAGAAACACATTTCAATTATAAATTATTTATTTAATATTTATAGATACAATTTATGTAATATCGAGCATAAGAGTTGAGTGATAAATTTAACAAAATTGACATCTTATTATTCAAAAGTAATTACGTGCTTGTACAGTAATATTAAACATAATTATCATCAATCAATTGATAGGTATCAATTATGATTTTATGCGTTTATTAAAAAGAAAGCCTAGGTTGTGGTTGTGACCTCGTTCACATCTGCCAGAGCTTCAATGCGGGCGCGTAGGTGCTAGTTACTTACCCTCAAGGTGGTTAGGACCGCTTCGTGACTTACCGGAGCCGACAACCGCCAAGAATAAGAAATAAACGTCCACGTCATGCGAGCGGCCGCTTTAAAAATGTTAAAATAAATAAAATGCACACGTCGAGGCTTATCTGGTACTTGCACACAGAAAGAGCACTCTAGGCTTGTCGCACACTGCCACATATAGCTCCAATAGCTTCATAAATGTGATCATTGCAATCATAATTGTATTTAAATATAACTAAACTATTTATCTATAGGTAAGTATACACTATATGTATGTATATAATACCTACATGGAGCACTACAATGTTCTACTTTTGTTTAGTTTTTCTTTAAAAGTAGTTAAATCTTAACATAGTATAAAATAATATGATAAAGTAATAAAAAATAAAGGTATTTGTAGTATGTAGTGTGCGCTGAGGTTGCATGGCGTGTGCCCGCGGCAGGTGCGCCGGCGCAGGCGACTGGTTCGCGCCACTGCGAATATTCTCCATCCATTCCATGATGCGACTATATACCAGGGTTACCAATATAACGATAACATAATGGATTAAAAATAAAAAGAAACTAAGATTAATTATATTTTAATGCAAGTTATTGGATATTACTTGAAAACTATTGTTTATCCGGCAAGCTACCAGATCATTAGACGCTGTTAGCTTCACTAATTTTACTCCTGAATTTTGCCATGACCACGATGCTACCAAAACTTTCGAAACATCGGATTAAAATCATTAAAATAAACGCGATAGTAAATCGAACAAATTATTTCAAATTTGATTTTATAAATTTTGGTAATAATCCATTGAGAAATTTAAAACTCGACTGACCAAATAATAGGTGAGTTATTTAAAATGCATTTTATCCTGAATAATATAAACGTTTGGTGCATGCATCGTATGTAATGCCGCTCGTCCGCCATACTATTTTACGCACTAACTGATTGATATTGCAACAGTGCATTTAATGGCAAAGGATTATACTAAGATGAACACATCTCATAACCAGTTATCGACCACAACCGCTATTATCGTCTATGTAACTTTTATCTTACGCTTAGATATTATAAAAATTTTAAGTAACTATATTTTTTTATTGAGTGATCTGTGGAAATAAATCACCAGAATAAAATGTACAAAAAATATACACTAAATATATATTTTAAAGTTTTATTACTATTTAAATAAATAGAATTTTATTAATTTATTGAACATATTTTATTTGGCTTACACGTGCTAGACTTAATGCAGATGGATGCAAAGTTTTCATAACATCGGATTAAATTAATCAAAATAAACGCGATATTAAGCCGCATAAAGACTTTTAAATTAGATAATCACGTTCGCGATTACACAGTTATTTGTAACAGAATTTCTGCCTCATATACAGATATATCAAAGTACATATAAGTTCGTTCGTTGTCGCATTTGATTCACGCTTGAAGTGAGTGAGTAAGTGGTAAATGCAAAATGACTTGCAGCTTAGCCACAACGCATGCACTTTGATGCGTTATAAAATGCATGTCACTGTGCAAAAACCATGAAAAAATAAAATGTATTTTAATGAGGGAACATGACAGTGTAACAAACTGAGCTACGTTTTGTTACTTTTTGCAAATAAAAAATAATATGAAATTATATTTTAAAAAAAAACAAGTTGTTTTCACAATTTAAAACGTATAAAATGCATTCATTACCGGAGGGTGTTTTTTCTTAACTTAAATGTAAATTATTGGTCCAGTTACAATGATATTATCGTTGTGATACATTCTCGTAAATGCTGATTTTTACTGTTATTTTTCAAAGATACATATCGTGAAGCTTTTTACTTATGAAATAAATATATACTTGCATTAAGTTAAAAATTCTGATACTAAAATTTAGAAAGAAGTACCTACCTAAAATTTAAACTTGAATAAATACATGGACCTACACATTCAATGCTCTGACTTCAAGCTAGGTTACCCTGAGCTATAGGTGTCAATCATATGGGTGGATATTTTGTTTCTGCTAATAATATCATATGAATAATTTCGACTAGGAATCAAACTCAGTACCTCTGTGTTGTTCTGACGCGTTAACCATTGAGCCGCAATGGGATAACAAATGAGAAAACAAATTACAGGTGATTAAGGAAAAATATAAAAAATCCGGAATAAAATACAACGCACGTTTTCATCGAGAGAGGTCCGCTCTGTACTCTGTAGAAAGGTTGCTGACGGTACTTTTGGAAAAAATCTCGTTTACTTAATTAAGTGAAGTATAAGTTCGTGACTAGTATTGTGGGAGATTCAACACAACTCTTCGCTGATAACCACTTTGCTTGGACGCCTCAAGCTTTTAAATGTCGATTTTATAAAATGTATTCTTTCCAGAAAATTCTTAATATAAGTATATAATATACGTAAACAGCATTATAAAGTTTATTTATATACCTAATCAAACCAATACTCAAAATTATTAACGTGATATCACTTTTTAGACTAATTAAGAATCGAAGAATTATTTATAACCATAAAATCATCTTCAATAGTATGTTTACTACAAGGCAATCATCAGTTGTAAGTACTAGGTATCTGAAAAAAATGCAGAAATAAAATATACGGAAATATTGGTACCGTCCATTTAATTGACGGGTCGTCTAAATTATTTCTGTTCTAAAAGATTGCAAATCGATTTATATTATATGTTGAAGCGTGTTGTTTTTTGGTTTGATTTGAAATGATTTTTTAAAGGTTGAAGTTTATTTTTCCCAACTTCCTTGATTATCAGCACAAACAATTGCAAACTGATACACATACACATACTATACCTAAGTACGTACATATATCTTCCTTCCCAATAAGAGATTGTGCACGCACAAGTGAGAGGCACCTACAACTTCAAGGAGACATCGTGCGATGTTCCTCTCAAAGCAAACGTTGTTACAAGTCAGCAATCAATTTAAAGTTATGTTAATACATGTTCCTAAGCATTAACTGCTAGTAATTTGTGCATTTTGTGTTGCAATGTTTGTGAAAACTCGCTCTTGTGTTACATGTTCATTGCTTGAAGCTAATTTTAATTTGTGCTAAGTGACACAAACGCTGAAAGTTACTATTCAATGATAAAGAAATGTACTAAATCGTACTCGAAAACAATCATGCGTTAATAAAGTTAACTTAGTATTAATTTAAGGATTACTATTGCTTTTATTTTTGTTTCGCGAAATTACTATTTCTATGTAAACATGCGATTTGTTAATAAAAATAATCTATAATCAATTAATGTAATTTAAAAATGAAAAATATTAGATGCTAATCTGAAAAGATTATAATAATTTCGAACTGGTCCATTTCACAGCTTCAATTCTTACTTACACAAGGGGTAAAATTTGCGTCGATAAAAACGCTAAACCTGTTATTCTATAACTCGAGTGGGCCTCGACTCCGTAATAACCGTAATAAGCACGTTACAATGCCCATAAGTCACATAGTATTTCTTGCTATAACAACCTGCCCTTTCGAAAAAATATTACGATAAATGAGAATCAATATTATTTAAGATTTACGATGGTACTCGTAAAATATTGTATGTATATTTAAATGTCAAAACATATTAATATCTACGATTCTTCTATAAGGGTTACGATAAAAATATAATTTAATATATCTTTTAGCCTAATGAAAAACTAGCATATTCCATACACGTGAACATATTGAAATTTACAATGTGTGAAACTTATATCGCGCATATATGTGGACGCTTTTTTACAAATTAAAACGCGTACATACATTGCACGCTCTACAAGGAAGGAGTCTGGTCATTAAGGCTTCCACACATGCATGTGATATTCACACAGAGCGTGACTGACCGCAGAGTACTTGTCTGCTTAGCTGACACATCGGTTACGCCTTTCTGAATCATGCCAACAATTTATGAACATCTCTTCAAGTTGTAGAGGCTTACAAGTTGCCGCGTAAGCCTTCGAAAGCTCTTCCGGGAAGTTTATTTTTTATAAAGTTCAATAATTATTCTAACAAAATAGAGCGACTTATATCCCTGAATATTGAAGAAAATAAATGTGTGTATGTCCTAATTGTTTTGTTTTAAAAATTAATATAGGTATATTTGTTAATTTAAAGATAAAATATTGCAGAATCAATGTGTGAAAGTATAATATAAAATACACGACATACTTTTAAATAATATTACAATAAACGCAAAACATATCATCATTAACATTTACGCGGAAACAAAACGATCAGTCCCTGACGCCTTCACGCGATAAACGCCCACAATAATAGGCGTTCTTTAATTTTATACTTTTACCATATCGCCTTTTAAACTAAGTCAATGCTTTTAACATCAAACATCAGCAGTCATGTAACATTCGTAAGAAAGCATATTAACGATGATAAGGCCTGTCAAAGTAGCTTTGAGAATTGTCCGATCATTACTTTAAAATTAAACGATATATTTGCAACTTTAAATTATTAGACATAAAGATTATTTTATTTATGTTTGCTCTTAGCTTTGTATGTCAGTAGTTAGGACATACGTTTGATGTGAAAAGGTTTTAACACCTTCTTATCGTAATATCGCATCGGTTACGGACGTCTACAACTTGGGAACACGCAACCACCAATAAATGCAACTACCTTTATTATTATGCAGGTATATCTTTAGAAAGTTTATGTACTGACCTACATTTAATTCGTGCTATTATGGGTAGACAGTACACTTTTAAGGTATATAAACAAAACAAATACATTGGCACCAGTAAAGATATTATTTAATTATATTGCTAACGAGAAAAACAATTGAAGAATCTTACATTTGATCTATGAAAAACAAATGAATGAAAATATTTTGAATGAAATCGAGTAAACGCAATTCCTCCTTTAGAGTCTACTTAATAAACAATTGTTTATAAATAGCTTAATAAATATTACTACACTAATAGTACACATTTTATTCATATATCTAGTAATCGTTGACCAACTACGTCAATGACAATGTATAATAATTGCCATTGACGTCAGATACACGAGCGTGAATTAACACCCATAATTTTTTAACAATTATAACTAATTCAATTACTCCTTATAAACTAATACTATACTAGAATTATTCCTAACATGGAATAATTAATTTATTTACGCAAATAGGTATTATTATGTGTAAAAGCGTGTAGTGGAGGCGACTGTCATTTGTTTTAAACAGACATTAGTAGTTAACATCAGGTGGAGTGTGGTCATATGTCAGATTGCTATATAAAAAGTAGTAATTGGTGTTTCGTAGTCCTTACCACAGAGGCGGGCATGAGATTTTATGTCATGTAAAATGAACCGAAGAAGATTCATCGCAATTGTCAATAATACGCGATTGACGGTCGAGCCATTAGCCTTTATAATGATGTTCAATTACGTAATAATTAGCAATCGTGTCGGATCATCTTTTGTTATATCACCATCGAACATACTATAGAAAATGCACATAAATGGCGTCACCTATCCCCACAGACAATTTACTCACATATTATAAAGCTATGCAGTAAAGACAGAGGTCCTAATTCCACATAATTTCAATGTAATCATACAGCGCAATGCAATTTTCCATCCGCCTATTTCGTTTGCAAACGTACACTATAATTTGTTATTGCTACTGAATTACGTTTTTATGATGTTCCTCTGATTGATGAGCACACTTTCCTAGAATAATCTATAATATAAAGTAATTCAAATAGTTATACTTACAATTCCAGTTTTCTCATTACAACTCGTGTAGGCACTATCTGTAGAATATTATATCTGATTACAATCAATCATATAGATGCAAAGATAGAAAATGCAATAGTTATTTATTCTCTTGAACCGGGATACCCACCAGATATACGGTAATATGATACCAAAACCCATTCAAGACGTGACACATGAAATACTGCACAAATTTAGAAATCCATCAGATTCTGTTCACGTCACTTAATACGATGGAACCGCGGCATGGTACACTACCTGTAATTTATGCGTGGTCGTGCACACCGCGCCTACCGCTTGGCTCTCCGTGGGTGAATCGTGACAGGCACAATCGTCCGAGAATTAGACGTTTGCCGCGAAATGTACAGGAGATTGCAACGCGCAACATCATGTTATATTACAAGCTTCTGTTACTGTATTTAAGGCACACTATTGCATCGGTTATTCCATAGAACACACATAGATGAAAATATTTGTAGGTACATGTTTGTTAGGAAAATTGCTAAATCCATTTAATCACATGTTGTTCGATATATTATATAGATTCAGCTATAATTATGTTGAGATTGCACGTAGATGTATGAGCAGTTAGAAGCATTTGTGCAACCCGTGTTCTATGCGTGCCACGCTCGCTGCAAATAGGTGAAGCGTTCACGATATCACCTTGAATGTTGTGAACGTCATCATATACTTAATTACATATAGCACTACAATTATTAAAGTTTCCATTAATTAAACGTGGCTCTTTTACACAGTACTTTACTATATGGTACTATCATGATTATACTGAAACGGGAAAAACATATCACGTCATTTACCTTAACATAGACCTTAAATTTAGACCCAATTATAAGTGACAATTAGTAACGCATGTAAATGAATGTATGTGTCAGTTTAGAGGTTAGGCCTCTGCCCCCGGGCTGACGTCGCGTGGCGAGGCGCGGGCGGCGCGTGCCTGGGAACCCGCGGCGCGCGCGCGTTCTCACGGCCCCGATGACCTCCGCATCTCCTCTCACCTCACTTTCCCTCCTCCACACCGCGGACCTCCGTCTGAGTTGTGCCGCAACCTTTCCCATTACTTAGAGAGATGGTGCCTTTAACCTTTATTAGTTTAGTAAGTTCACAATTTGTTACCTCACTCTAATTTGTCAGTTGTTTTTTCTAAATGAAAACGCTCTTATTCTTGGTATTTAATTGTTTACCTTTTAGTGTTCTAATTTTTAGATAAGTTACTTACCTATTACCTATTTTGTTTCATCGTCCAAATTTTATGCATAAAAGTGCAAACTGAACTTAACTAAAACCTATTTATAATCCCTATTTACAATAGTGATTAGTTAAAATAAACTGCAATCTCCTCAAGTATTGCGTCTCTCCATTTATGTGGCTTTTGCCGCTTCCTAATGATGCCTTGAGTCGAAATCTCAGCCGCCTATGGTAAGCCTGTTATTGCGGATTATGTCTACAGCGTCAGTGCCTTTCGCTAAATAATGATCCTGCTTTTTACCGATTTATTTTACTTTATTTATATTGCATAAATAGCAAGTGAGGTTTAAAAAATAAACGCACTCTTTTCACGTCACGTCACGATTTTATTGCGTTACAATCAGTAAATACAGATTTTAAAATAACTTAAATATAACTAAGATCTACTATGTAAAAACAGACGTCAAACAACAAAGTTTCGCGTAAATATGCGTCGAAAAAACTGTAATTTAATCTGTACAAGTTTCATTTAAGTTTACAAGTCACGTTTGAGCAAGTACAGTGAAATTCATGGCACATATCACGAATCGGTGAAGTCGTATTTTAAGTGGAATTACATGAGCTCTATAATTACACCAAAAATCCAGTACATCACGACCATTAACTTGATTTTTATACACCAGCATGTTCTGATAGCTATCTTATACATGAAAGTAAGCTTTTTCTTTGCCTATCGTTTACTATACCTCTGTACCTTTAGTAAAAGGATACATTTACGATTCCCCGAAATTAGACCTATACCTCTTATGGATATCAGAACAATACAAACATAATACCCGAAACAATTACCTATTTTTATGATAATATCATATTTATAAATGATATCAATAAATATTATTTATAAATCAAATTTTAAATAAAGATTTGTTTCAACTAGGAATTGAATCCAGGAACCTAGGTCATTTCGTACGTTATATAACCGAAATTCACATTATTAACTTGATAGAACAATTGAAATTTAAGAACATTATAGAAATCAAAAGTAACGGTATTACCTCAACCCTTAACAAGATGCTTTTCAACAAATGTAATATTAAAAGAAATAAATATTTAATATATTCAAAAAGAAAAAAACTTTTTTAAAGATACATTACATATAATCATTTAGCAGACTGAGCTCACATGAAGATTGGCTGTACTTTCGATGTATTGCCGAAAATCGCTTTGATCACAAATTATTACGATCTTAAAAGCATTTTACTTCACTCATCACAACAATTTATATTAATGGCAGTAAATGAGATGTGTTTCATCGAATTTTTGTCTTCGGCTATATTATTTAAATTTAATCGAAGTGTTCTTTAAGTTTAATGAACCTTTTTAAACTAACTTAAGCTTACTATCGCGAATAATATGTTTACTTTATCGGAAACTTAGCAGCCATCGTGGTTGTAAGCCGTACAGACTTTTAAATTATCGCAATTAAATCAGACATTAATTTCTACTTTTATCTTAATCAAAAATTCTGCCTACCCCTCTGCCTGCTGGGATCATGATAAAGTATAATTTTGTTAGAATGTCGGTCATCGTAATAACACGAAAACAGGATTCATAATCCCGAAAAGGAATGCACCACGTTTATTCCCACGGCACATCCCGAGTATTCCCGAGGCGTGTATTATGCTCATAATGGTTACAAGAAACTACAGCACCTAACTTTTTGCTGACTATACATACTAAAGCAATCTTAGCTAAACACTTTCTAAAATATTACAAAGAAATGTATATTTTATGTATTAAAATATAAGGTGTACATTATTTTGGCAATAAGTTACACAATATTATACACTGTTCAAAAATAACACTAAACCGTTTCTTGTATTCATTCGCCATTATGAAATTTTACGCTATAAAATTGAAACTTCAATAAAGTGGCTTATTAAATAAAATGCTGTTAAACTGTATTCGATCGTAAAGATAGGACTTAATGCGCAATCAATCATTGAGATATATACAAAATTACATTTTCATGCAATAATTTATAAATGGATTTAATTTTATTTTAAGAAGAGCAATACAAACACGCAATAAAATTAATAAAATTAGTTTAAATTTATCGAATTAAATATACCCCAAACAGATAACTTTTTTAATAATATCATATTTATAAATGAATAAATATTTGTTTAGACGAAGAATCGAATTCAGGATCCATAGATATCAGACTGGTGCGACAGACACGCCTAAATTAGAATTACAATACCGTGCTTTGAACACGTTGACAAAACAAAAGAATGTGCTAAGATCACCTATTGACTAAGCCCGCAATCAGTTGCCAACTCAATATATAACATAGTGCAACCCTAACAGGCAACAATTGCCTTTGAAATAAACGTCAAATAAATATGCGTAAAGAATAAGCAATGTCAACGTATAATTTTTTGCAACAGATCATGCGGCCACAAGCGGTACCACTCCCATACATAACGTCGGTAGTTTAGATAAGCGGGTAAGGTGATCTCGAGGCTGCATCTTATTCAGTCGACGAGTATGCAAGTATTCCTTTGTAAGGTTCATTCGATGTAATCGCACTTCTTTACTGCACCGACGTGCCGCTGCAGTATATACAATACTGAGAAAGTTCTTACTAGGTAATGCACCTACATATGTGTATCCAATCAATATTAATATTCTAAAGAGACTGTTGTGCCTCTAATTATCTCTGTGAAATCTGAGAAACTACACTAGTCCCTTCTTACACTAGTTTTTAGTTAGAAATATAAACATTTATATATAAATGTATATTGTATGTATTTACTACGAATTAGTCATCAGCAAATTAGGGAGACGATATACATTTTTTATATTCAGGTCATACAAGTTGTTTTACCATTTGCTAATAAAGTACGCATCTTTAATAACACAGGTTAAACTTATCGCTATCACAGTTCTCTAGTATACGCTAGCTAGTTAAATATATTGTGATAGAAGCACTTAGATCAATTATAATACTCCTTTGCAAAATTGAAAAAAAAATATTTTCTCAACATCTCTGTCAAATGTTGCGAAAGCCACGCGCCTTCCTGCAGTTAACAAAATAAACAAAAACCAGAAGGCTTCAAATTGCTCGAGCATTAACAAAAACACGCTCAGGTAGCTCATTCGAGGCCTAATCGACTAAATTCATCCTTTCAAGTCACCTCTGGCTCGAATGACTCGTAAACGCAATGACGGGACAAAACAGAAGGTTGAAGAAAAAAAAACACTTAGAAGGAACATGAGTTAGGTGTGGAAAGTTTTATAATTGTATTTAAAAAAATTGTATTTAAAGGCAATTAAAACAAATCAAATATGGATACAACGATTATATCGCTGATATTAAACTGTCATATAAAACTGACACGTTACTGATGCATAAACACAAGATTAAAACAAGGAAATGTACCTATAGAGCATAACATGAAGTAGGCCTTTTTAATTTTGGTCGCTTATATACAATATATCAACGGACCTCATACAAAAACGAATAACACGTCTTAAATGAATACAAAATATATTTTATCATACGTCAGCCGGAGCGTCCAATAAAGTAATCATCGAATGGCACGACCAATTACGTCGCTTGCAGACCGATGTTGTTGGCGTACGAAAATTAAAATTTAATTGACGATCGGCGCACAGTTTACGCACGACGCGACGCATGCGGTAGCTCACGGCATTTATGCAAAATAGAATTTAATTTAATTTGTGCTTTTAAAAAGTGACATGACAACCATTTCTGGATAATATTATTACCATCTTAATGGTTTATTTCCATTAAAACTATTCCAATTCAATTTGCACACTATAATTTATTTAAATTTGCTTAAACAGGATAAAATAAAATCGACGACATCCAAAGACAAGATAAACTGCGTGAAACGCTGTTAAAATGGTAAAGAATATGCAAATGCTAGTTTTCAAAGAGTTCCTTTTACGAGAATGATTGACTTATAAATGGGGATGAAGAAGGAGCCTCCTGCGCTGGGTCATGCATACATAGCGTAAGTCACGTACAGACTGTATCATTCACAATTACTCATAGCAGATTTTAAAAAACTTGCGACACGTCGCTTTTTTACCTAAAAAGGCACAACACGTTCACAGAAGGCTGGTTCTGCGGCAATTTGTTTTGGATTGTGTGGTGCGGCTGAATGGAGACCGCGGGCTTGTAAGAAAGTCCGCGGCTCGCATACTGATTAAGGTCCCACCAGGCGTCCAATTATTTCACTCGGCAACTGATCTATTGTATCGCACTAACCTTTTTCACATATTCCTTTTAAATCTTCTTTCATTGAGCTAGTCGTTCTATTAACTAATAGAGGTATCTATGCGGCTTAATACAATTATTTCGATTATTTTAATTCGATAGTTTTTTAACCAATGTAGTAAAGGGCATTGGCGTAGCCACGATGGGGCAGGATAGGGCGCTTGCCCCACCCTGACTCTGACATGTAAGCTACCTAATCAAACCTAAAAAACTTAATTATCTGTTTTGGATAATTAGAATTATACATACAGATACAGAGTGCTATAGGGTGTGTTTGTAACCTTTTTGTATGAAAAAATTAATCGGGGTAAGACCGCCGGTATTTGTTAGTTACATATTATTTTTGACTGCTGCCCCACCCTGAGCCCATGGCTGGCTACGCTCGTGGCAAAAGGTAAAGAGGGTAAACCGCATAATTTTAAAACAACAATAAATTCATATTAGCGATTAATTTCAAACGTAACTACTCATTTATTCGTATTATAAATATCAGACACTATACTAACGTGACGTAAAGTAAAATATTCCAACTAAGTCAATTACAGAAGCCAATACAAAAAGAATGATATCAAAGATTAGCATTGAAATCAATTAAAATCTGTGTCGGTGATTATATAAATTGAAAAGAAGCCGACGTTAATTAATTAATATTTAAAATTCTTGTAAAGTAATAGGCAGAGATAACTGATTAAAGATGATGTATAATTTAGTCTCATTGGCAATTGAGATTGTTTTATCCTAAGAGAAAAGATAATGTATGGAGTCCACTTTCTGAAATCGATTAAGCGCGACATGATTAAAGAGTAAGAACCTTTTACTTGCTATTTTGTATTTTACAAAAAAATAAGCCTACGTATAATGAACTATTATTTTTGATATTAACTTGTTCACTTTTAATTTGGGTCTTGTTAACTATTTTCGTGTTAACTTAATTCGGTAAGGTTTCGAAAACTGCAGCAATAGTAAACCGTATAAAGTATTTTTATATTAATAATCTTAACATATCATAATTCATTTGACAAACATGTGTGTTAATGTCAGATTTCTATAAAATAATATAAACATTAAAAAACGGATACCTTTAATGCAGTTATTATCTGTGTTTATTCTGAAATGCTATCAAGTACCTTAAAATCGATTATTTAATAAATACGCCCATTGCGTCCATTTAATTAACAAAATCAATAATCGAATCTCAAAGTTGGTTTAATTGATTGTCTTGATATGCGAAATGTTATCGGTGAGCGTGCATCGACGCATGCGCACGTAATGTAAATAAATTGATTGATTTTATTTTTCAATTTTAAATTCGTTTAAACGAGATCTGATCTCAAGATTTTATAAATCAAAACATTGCGAATTGTCATAAACTTTCATTTATTACGTTTTATAAAGTAATCCTTTAATATCAAACCAAATACATAGTTATATAGGTATATGTATGTATTTAAACAGAACACATGCGTTTTCTCGAGCCGGCATAGCGAAGGCAATCGCGTAGACTGCAGACATTTCTCTGTAATAGCAGTTATCTCCACTCATATAATGCATTCATAAGATATAAAATCAGCCGAAGTGCTCCTAGTGTGGATTTTATCAATGAAAACCTTATTATTACTACAATATTTCGTAAATATGAAAATTAATCTTTTTATATAGAGCGAATCAATGCCGCGCAGGACCAAAAGTGCTCCATGCAAAAGAGAAGCAGTAGATGTTTAAGAAATAGTTATATTTCAATGTTAAAATCCTCACCAAGATCATTATTAAATTTAGTATGAGCCTTTTTTTTAATTTATTTATTTTTGATTATCGCCGTCGCAGTTTCGCTACGACGGCAACGGCTGTAGCTTTCGTGACGTCTGATTAAACTAATTGAAAATAAACGCAATAATAAGTATTTTACATTAGTTATTAAAATTAATAAAAACCCTACACAATGTAATCAACACACATAAGGAAGGAACCAAGTATTACTTTAACACTAGGTTTACGGACGTTTTCTATATACCTACTTCTACTAAAACGCGTCAATTTGACGCATATCGCAGCTATAGGTATACCACATAGACAAGTTCAGTAATTCAACACTTTTAAAGAAAATAGACTTCAATATATATTTCCCTCGATCAATGAATAAAAGTCATACAAAGACATAAAATAAAAATTTAAACAGTTTTTGGTAATTCTCTGATAAAAGTCAAAATGCGTCAAATTGACGCGTCCCGTAAACCTAGTGTTAATATAGTCGACAGAAAAAATAGTAACATAGTTATAGAAGCCGTTGGTGGTCATTAAAAACGCATCAGGTACAAATAAATTATTTTATTAAATGTCGATTCACACCTCTGTCCCTGCCTTCTAATATTCCTAATTGAGGGTACACTGCAGTTAGTTGTAGAAGTATATATATATATATATAAGAAATATTTACAGTATTTAAAAAATATTTTATTGTAATCAATTTTTAAAGTTATTGCACTAAATAGCCCTATACATGCTGTTAAATTACAAATAGGTTTATCGTTTAAAACAAGAGAATTCTCTTTATATTTCATATCTGCACTTGTATTTTTATTAGTATCTCAATTTTAGCTCAGTTAATGTATTTGTAGAAATATATTCGTAATTAAAAGCCCTTAATGTTCCCTAGAAGTCCCGAAATTGCATTAAGTTTATTTGTTATAATTTGTATACATTTATGTACGGGTTTAATGTTATTTTTAAATATAATTTTATGTCAACGCACACTCACGTGGGCAAATCGCAACTGACCTTGTTAAGTATAAAGATATATCATATACGGTATACCTATATGTAGAAACGCATCCAATAAACAATGAACTAAAATTTTACAAGCGTTCTTAACTATAAAAGCGGCTATTACGATCTTAAGCTAAATTATACGAGGAGAAAATTAATTAAGTCCAATTACACGCCTATTACAGGCTCGTTATTATAGATAGAACTAATTACTTGTTAATGTTGCAAGTAATCGGTATTATAATACCTAATAGTTTCGACCTCACAACATATAGGCAAGCGAGAGAATTGCTATTTTTGTTACTATAATATTCTGTAACATATAAACTTTGTCGTCGACAGAAAAGAGGTTGCGGCGGCGATGTTAATAGTGTATATATTTTTATAAATAAATCTGTCAATTTGAATTTGGAATGAAAGAAAAGAGGAACGTGAGGGACGTGCGAATGGGAACGGATGTGTGTCCTTAGATTGTAAGAGATATTGGTACTGTAAATACAATTTTAAGAGTTTTCATTCATACAGTCCACTTGCTCTATTGGCTACAAACATTAAACATCTATCGCAATTTCAATCGACACATTAAAACTCTTAATTTTAGGTATTTAGTCGTCAATGTAACCCAATCAAAGAGACGTCAGGCTTCTATTTTTTTTAAACTTCGGTGAAAAATCAGATTCTTTTGTTAGCTACCAATATTTCTTAGGGACAGTCAAAGCTGGTTAAGGGAATGTGAAGGAATCGGTAAAAATATTCATAAGTTAAGAATTGACAATTGCGACGGTTCATCTCTTTAATTGGTAATTATAAACGTTGACCAATCCTCATAGCAAAACAACCTACTCCAGTCTTTTTTACTACATTTAACTCTATGATGTTAAGCACTTTGAAAGTCATTATTTATCAACATTTTAAACATAGAACGAAAATAGTTCATTAAAAAAATTCATAAATCCTAGACGAAGCTTTTAAAAGTAGATCTAAATAATTTAATAACGAGTTCTGCTAAAGTCATCTGCATAACAATTTATCTGTTGAATATTAATTAAAGTATAATTTTATTGTCGACAGATTGATATGTTTATGGCACTATAGCCATTACAAAAGTGTGTGTTGGAGCTTTCTTTTTGTGACGAGGATTAATGCGTGAAACACGCACTGGTCACGTTGTGCCGTATACATCCGTTCACTCTTTGATCTTTGCCGATTTTAATTATAACTTATATAATACTCTTGTATTAAGGAAGTCTATAAATCTATTAATTGATACTAAAAATTTCGTCGTATAAAAGTGATCTAATGCCAAAGGTTGTCAGCCTAAGTTATAAGGAAAATTTCTATGCATTTTGTAATGTCAAGTAAGTATTGATACATTGGTATATAATAGTCAACTAACTTTATTCAATTCCCTATTAAAAACTTATTAATAAATACATATTCCTAAAGGCGTGTGGAAGTAGGAGAGCATAGGCTATTGTAAAAACACAAAAGAGCAGGAATTGTCCTGAGGCGAGGATCTCGGCACGCTGCACTGGCGCGTGGGCGACGCGAGAGCGGTCGGCGGCGGCTACTGATGGGCGCAGGCGCACGCTGATCGTGATCATAACCCCTCCCCCGAACGTCTGACATTAGGAACACCATGGGTAGATGTACAATTTCAAACTGATTTCTTTAAAATAAATTTAAGTATTTACAGTTAATTTTGTATTGAAACATTTCTTAAATTTTAGGGAGTTTTCATTAAATCTGAACTTCAACTAAGGATGTCAGTTCTACAATTTGAGTTTTAAAATTTGTATACAGTTGACACATTTTTATGTAAAAAATAAAAGAAGTCATTACTTATATTTTATCCTTGATTCTCTACATAATACATAGTGACACTATTTTAAGACAAAAAAAAAAACAAAGTCGTTCGAGATTTGAAAAATAAACGCGAAACAAATGCTCGGCGTCTCACTGACCACGGCCTCGCACGACACGACCTTTATCGAGGACGGACTTGTTGGGCACTGTTTAGATACGTTTTTTTATAAACTACCCACAGATAAACAAATTTTTCTTATCAAATACTATTATACAACAGTCTGTAATTGGCCATTTGTATTTTTATAAATTTCTAGTGATGTAAATGAATAAATAATCGCTTCTCATGTTAACCATGGAAAAAAACAAATTCAACATATTTGCAAAATAAATATGATATATTTGTAGTAGTTCCTGCTAAAACAATAATTTGTAAACTTTACTCTCTGTAATTAAGCGAGTCATTACCACTCCTGCGCGCTTCTCTTAACATCTTAAACACAACTATCTCGCAATAAACATATGCCTGACAGAATCATCATTTATCATAAACTTTACTTTTACGGCCTTACTCTCAGCTCTTTTTATTTGAAACTATTTATATTGACGTCATTCTCATTTTTTTTAAATTACTTTTGTTAAGATACATTACACTAATTTAAAAAACTTTATACAATCTTGATTAATTTAATATTACGTTTCGAAAGCTTTGCAGTTCACGTTTCGCAGTAACGACAATAGCTGCAAAGCCTTCGAAACGTATCAACATTTAGTTTATTATATATTTTAAAACTATGAAATAGAATTTTGTAGAATATAGTATAAATCTTAGCGACTAGTCTATTATATACGTAACATTTAGCTTTTATTGTATGTTGGATTTATTTATTATTTATATACATAGTAAGGATGTTACAAGTACATAGTGGGGTCGCAAGGTTCGCGTCATTCTTAATTGCTTTATTACCTTTACGAGACAGCTCGCGGCCAATTCCTTGTTTTTCACATACGTACACTATCAAAAACATAAATATATTTATTAAGTTAAAATATTGTAAGTCTCCGCAAGATTCGGATTATATCCACACAACGTGTTAGGTGGAGAAAGCAGTATTTAACTGACCCACTTACATTATTTCAAATTACTTAAAAGACCACCTTCAGCTGACTTGAGTGTGAGTTAAATCGAGCCAAGAACGGCTTAGGTCTGTAATCTGACAATGTAACAATGGCACATTGACTTGTCGCCTTTAATCCTTCTTGGCCATCTTCTTGCACTTCGATGCGGTAGGCTTCATCAGCTTTTTGGAATTAAAATCAAGTTGTTTATTATTATTTGAAGACACACAAACGAACTAATCGTATCTGAATAAAGACAACAATGGTTAACAATTAATTATATTAAATAATAACAATGTCCGCATACAATTTTGTTTCGACCGGGATCTCTCTCGGAGACCTCTGCGCGCAAGACTAACATGAATAGAAACTGAGTTTAAATAAGTTCAAATTCATTTATTTGCCAGAAATATAAGCCTGAAAGAATATTACTAAAAGATATTTCGCGTGTATTAACTAATTAAAAACTTCTTTTCTTCTTATCATTTTATTACTTTTATTTTTTGAATTAGATATAAATTACAATGTGGACTTAAAATAAAAACGTAATATTCCTGACAGCACGTTTGACCGCCAAAATTAGGTTTAGACATCGAATTGTCCGAGCAGATATTTACTTACTACAAAGCCAGCATCGTGAGAGCCAACGAGCTATAATTTGACAGGTCCATTGTCATGCATTTTAAAAATAACTCAATAATAGCTGGAAAATTTTCGAAACTTAGGATTAAAATTAATCAATATAAATGCGATAAAAAGCCGCAAAATCTCTGCTAAATTAGTAAAATCCCACGCGCGAATAACATAAGAGAACATATATTAGTAATGAGTTGTAAGTCAATAATTATAATGGTGGTAAACAGTTCATTTGTCAAACTTTGTTCCATTTAACTATAACTTAATTATCATCGTAATTACTTTTTAAATTATGTTATTACGCTTAATGAATGTATGCGGCCGGGTTTATGGCGCTCGCTTCACAAAGATGCACCTGAGTATTTCTCAAAATTGATTATCGGTAGGTACTTTAAAGTTCAACAACATTACGATTTTTTAATATAAATATGATTTATACCGAAATAAGATTTACGATAAAAATTTGTACATGAAATTGTGGGACTTAACTTTTTTCTAATACAAATAACTTTATATTTCTACTTATTAGTTTTTTCATTAATTAATAATCAATATAATATAAATATTATTAACAAAAAATTATATATAGTAAGTAGCTAAAGTGAAATCTATAAGAGGAGACAACACCTATCACAGAAAGTTGTAGTAGTCGCCTCCAGCCAGCTTAAATCGTCTAAATTGACAGGATAGGACAGAAGTTACAATTTTTTATACAAAACTTTAATCATAGATTATTCTCTAATTAGAATCATTTTTAACGTTTAAACCTTTTAATTATATTAATGTCTATATACAACAGATTTATCGATGTTCGTAAAGTGGCCTGCACTTGTGGATGATTATATCGACCTTTTCGTAATATATCATTTTTAATTATTACATTATATAATTATACAATCGTTAATTAATCTTATTAATAGCAGTTTAATGCCAAATATTTTCATTATAAATATATTTTGGTTATTTTTACATAAAATTAATTACAAATAACCATGCGTATTTTTAATATTATTACCCACAGTCCACATGTCTTTTATCTATATATTTTATGTCAGCCAGCCTTTCATATTAAATGCATCTTTTGTGTTAGTCCCATTAGTATATTCCATAAGTTTATCTGTGAATGGTCGGCCGGTCAGTGGGCACCACGCTCGGACAGCGTGACAGATTCGATTTGTCCATTGTCCGGCAGCACTAAGCATTTCGTTACACAGAGGCCGGTAGCATAAAAACCAATACGTCAGATTAAACATTAATACTTTTGATTGTTAATTACTGACATTGAATTTAAATAGGTACCTATAGATTTCCCTATTAAATATTAATCATTATATATACTAATCATTTATTCCACTCTTTATGCATTTTTAAAATTAATTATATTAAATATTAAATGGATATAAAACAGAAATTCAAAGATAACTTTAAAAACTTTATGTTTACTTTAATGATTTTAATCTGACGTGTTAATTTAATTAACTAAAACATTTTCGCAAATAATTAAGTATAAAATTAATATCACTCAAAAGAAAAAAACTAACCGTCTTATGAAAACTTCTACATATTTGATCATAGATTGTTAAAATGTATTTAAATACCAATCCTCAATATTCTATCTATCAGTGGCATCAATTCAATTAACAGCAGAACAATAGAATTGCCGCGATGCCGGTTGTCCGGTGCGGTGGTAACTGCCACTAACTCTTTACTACAGGAAGTTGCTAAACTTTAAGATAATTGAAATGTTGTGCATACATATCTATTATTAAAAACTTTGTAAAATATAATGAAATCGTAAAAAGAACACTCGTAATACACATTTTGAATAATATTGTGACCTGGAGTCAAAGTATATTATCTAAAATTTACCTCTTTTTTTGCCTTAATTTCAATTAATACAATGGGATTTTTTTTTACTGAATAACACTTCTAACAAAAGCGAGCTTCCGAACTAATAGTTTATTTTTAACTTGAATAACAGCTCTGTAAAAGGCCGGCGACAAGTAAACAGAGAACAATCCATAAGGCGAGCGTCTGAATTTATCTCCGCCCTTGGTAATACTCGCTAAGACATTTTAATCCTTGCGCCTGCGCAGCTACGGGCGCGTGGGCGAGACCTTAAGCATGCATTAACTTTTGTCAACCATCCGTCGCTTGCGTGGGCTATACAATTTTTTTAATAGTTAGACCCTTTTCATACTTATCCTGGTAATATATTCCAGTTATTCGAAGCTGAGAAGGAATACAGTTTTACTTTGACAAGGTTGCTCAATAAAGATTATGAGAGATTTGTGTGAAAAAAGTTTCGACGATCGATGGAAGCAGTTAAGTGCCTCTTTGTGACGAGTTTGCTTGTCCTGACAGCGATGTATCGGTCTCACTGTCAATGGCTTTAAGTATCGATGTTCATCTATCTTCGTGGTTATAAAAAGAAATCGATAATCAGGCACTTTGGATTTGTTTTATAAGGGTGTCATGTTACAGAACTTTATAGCACATGGCGTTTGTGTAAGTGTTTTATTTAAATATTTAATAGAAATCTTTATAACAACATAATTCATATTAGATAATTACTAAAATCAAACAATTAATAATTTACATTACCAGTTGTCTCTTTGGCTTGTCAATAAACACTAAAATCCGACACAGAGCATTAACAAGTGACGCTGCGTTATCATTCAAAGGCTTAACATTTCAATTAAAGCACGGATTAAGAAATTAAACATAATAAGAATAAACAGTGTTAGTTAAACAAAACTTTCAAATAACTTAGCTTTTGCTTCCTTTGAAATAAAGTTCAAATTGAAGAAAATTAAGAAACGGTGACAATGTAGACTGGCTACAGTTAAATATGGTTGAAGTGCTTACGTAATTACGTGGTAAAAGGTAAATTTATTATGCACTTTGTTAAGTACCAAAGACTGCGATGCAAATGCTTGTTCACTGTGACGCGGTGATTAGCGCGCTGATTCCCAGTCCAAACCAACATTTATTCGTGATAATATTTATTGAATACGTTACTATTTAAAAAAGTGAGTATTCGTTTGGAGTCGGGGTGTAATACTCGTTTATTATATGTATGTATATATCTATTTATTACTAATTAGGATACCTACTTATTTTAATAATATATTCACACAAAGTAAGCATAATTTTATAGCTATTTATACTATCAAGTTATTTATTAACAATTACTATAGTAATAAATACAGGTTGAGTCTCATTTAGCCGTCCCCAGCAAACCTATAAAACACTAAAAATAATGCGTTAATCTTATCAAAAACGGTGTGTGGTAAATCTCTTAAATTGACATGAAGACATTTACGGCGAGTTGTAACTGGATAGGTTACTGTTAGTCATTGTTCGACACCGCCGCTCTTTACCATACAGCGGATCCAGTAATTGGGCCTGACGCTGCGAACTCATCCGCATACGGCTATTCACCAAAAACGCACGCAAAAACACAGAATACCTATGTGTATTGGTGGGGCCCATAAAAGATGACAGCGCGCTCGCGTCCTTAACAAAGAATGATACAAGAAATAATTACGCCCATTGATCGGAGCTCATTAAAATGGACCAATAGCGACGGCCAGCGTCAGCGCATTCGAAATACAAAAAGGAAAACGGCGGGAAGGCGCAATTTGCTGCGGCGCCGGCCGCTTGCTCTTTCTTATTGAAATAATTCGAGTTGGCTACCACTGAATTCAATTAGAGATAGCCCGTTACTTGTATCTCGAGAATTTTTCAATTAAAGCAGGTCTTTGTTAACCAACAAAGGTCGCCGTATCCAATACAAGAAGCTACTAATCAATATCTCGTTAACTCAACCATTTACAATTGTAAATTTATATAATTCTATTAGTATTCCCAAACTAAATATTTGGAATGCTGTCATTGAAATTCTAAGGCAAGTGCTCGCTACGATCCTAACGTCTACGCCGTAGCTGATTGAAATATACCGTTTCAAATAACACTGTTTGAAGTACCTTGAAATACTTCCTCATTCACTCCCGAAACTCGTTCGATTAAATGTTTTTTGCTAATTGTGTGAAAAACAAGGTTGTCGAGTGCGCACGTGTTTGCGACGCGTCCATCACCACTCCTTTAACTCGTAAATTGACATAAAGAAACAAGTTGGCCATTGGAGAATAATAACATGACTTAATGAGATGCTCGCCGACGTTCTGTAAACGCATATCGATGCTTTTTGCCAAATTTCATCGTAAGCATTTCCTCTCCAGCATTTTAATGAGAATACTGCTTCGTCCCCATTCGACTTAATATGGTTATTTATGTTTTTGAACAAATAATATAAATCTCGACATTATCAATTCAAGCAACTCTACATTACATATTATTGAACGTAATACTGAAGATAGTTAATCCTCAATTAATATCCCCTTACTCCAACTGTTTGTCTCCAACTAACTGTCAAGTAAAAAACAGCACATTCTTTTATAATTTGTATCACGTAATTAAAATGCACCTCACCTCCCCTGAAGTAAAAGCAGATCCTTGCATAAAGTAAGATAAAAACTGCGATATGTTAGTGAGGTGCACGTGCAAGATCTTGTTCAGTTTTTCCTCCAATGGGTGACTCTCAGTTAGCCTCAGCGGCGCGGTGAGAACAAAAAGCGACACACTGCGTGTTGCCATTAGTATGTGCGGTGGCGAGCGAATGTAACCATTAATTTATTGATAATATTGTATTGAATAATGCACGGCTTGTCACAGACACTGCACGCGCTTCTTCCTGTCGCGTAATTCGCCAGTCATGGAAGTTGTTTTTGTGCCAGAAAATTATTATAATTAAAATAAAGTATATTAGTATCAGTATTACGTAAGCGTAAACAATGTTTTCATTTTTAATATTAAACTTCCCTTTGTTTTTGATCATCTTAACTTTTTTATATCACAATTAGCATAATTAATAATATACGATGCTGTCATTTTTATTATAATCGGACACTTCAAAATCTTTGCAGTATTGCTGTGAACACATTTCGTAATTCACCCAGAATGTATGCTTACTTCATAATAATAATAATAATAATATGATAAACTTTAAAAAATACAAACACTTAATCGATGAAAAATGACAAAGTGGCATTTTATTAGCTCTTTAAAGAATGTGCGGTATTGTTTGGTGATGAACAACGAGTCGATAAGTTGAGAGTGAGGCCGCAGAAAGTTCTTAATCAGTACAAAGAACTGAAAATTTATGTCCCTCGGTGTGGCATTAATTAAAATACTTGGCAGCCGGTTCTGTCGCGCCACCTCGCCTCGCCTCGCGCCGATATCGCAATCTGTCACGAGCATTTGTTATAAAAGTAACCTTTTATTGCTTATCAAATTGTTGGGGAAAAAACACACACACACACACACACCCACACACACACACACACACGCTTTATTGCCGAGTATTGAATTTTCTATAAATTTTATTTATTAATTCTTTGATCTTAACTTTAACAATAAAGTGTACAGTTGATACTTCGATACAATACAGAAAGAGACATAGGTATATCATGGATATCGGATAAATCAGTCGAAGCGAATGTCCTTGTCCACTGTTCAGGTTTGCATACAAGCCCGCCTGATGCCGACGTGAGATTGACATTGTCTTCTCATTAAGTCAACTGGTTGTTTGAAACTTAAACAAGACGCAATCTCATTTTTCGGATGTCCTACTCGAACAATTAAATTTACACAATCTCAAATCATAATATACAAAAGTAAGTAATGCATAGTCTTTTTTTCAACGTGGGGAAATCCGTTACAGGCACCCTGGCGCTGGAATAGGGTTGGTGCCAGGGTTATGTCTGAGTCCCTCAAAATTTGAGTAATGCATAGCCTAATTATTTGTCTATTTCCTCACTTATAATTTATGTAACATTTATCAGTTTAAATTTCATAAATACATATTTACTCATCAATAAGCATTTATAAAAATATAAGCGGAGATACAAAAAAATCTCTTATAACAATTCTGTTGAGGCAGATTGATCGAGTGACAATAATTATAATTTATTCCCAATACCAAAATCGGCGTATACTTTAATATTGAATGATAATGTGTCATGTTTTTACTTACTGGAAGATGCCTGCTTCTGGATTGGGACATCATTTATGGAATTGACGCTTTTTTACTTGAATATTTATTTATATAAATAATTTATATTAAGTCGTTAGGAAACATATTACTGTAATCGTTATGATTATTAATTTATATCATATGAAATAAGTAATATTTTCAGGCATTACTAACTCATACACATTGTTCTGTCCATCCTTATCTATTAAATTAGCATGATAGAAAATTTATGTATACAAAAAATATCAGGCAAAAATCGAAATTCCAGCGAACTTCTTACCAAAACTCGCCGCAACTCCAAGCAGCAACTCCAGTTATTTGTCAAAAATATAAATTATGTGCCGATTATTATTTCACAAAGGCTGACTCGCGTGGCATCCGGCACAGAGGCTGCGATCACACGATAACGCTTCAATAAAATTAATAAATAATTCATATCGTGAATTCGTGTACAAATTCATAAGGACGTGTCTCAAATGTTTTGTTTGTCATTGGAATTAATAAACGTGGGCAGATGTAAAGCTCCGGCCATCTCTTCGTTGCAGATACGCATCTGATTGCTTCGGGAGCGGTTCGCATTTCAATTAATAAAAATCGTATTAGTTACAATTTTTAAATACTATAACGACTGAATTTAAAATTCAATATCCATTCCGATCTTTAAATCGACCAATTTGTTTCTTTTTTATTAATTGATTGTAATCGACAATTCGTAATAAAATTTTATAAATAATATACATATATTATACGTATAACTATATGGTTACAACAAGACGTATAAACTCGTGCAATATAACTTCTCATATCATAAGAGATGATCTCGTAAAACTAAATGCAACAAAACTGAATTAATTCCTAATAAGGTTGTTCTGCTAACATTAAATATTCAGTAGAGGCCGCCGAAAAAGGGCAGATACTGCAGTAACATGCGTCATGCGCAGTGACAGTGACAGGGGAGACCACAATTACACCCACGAGTATTATTGAAAAACAATGCAATTTTAAGCCGAGCTCTGTAAAGTGACCAATAAGAGATTACCTATAAGGCCGATACTAGGGGAGGCGTGTTCCTTGTCTTTCCAAGGTCTACAACTTACCTCAATACATCTTATTAATAACACAGAAAAAACAAGGTTCCCTTTCTTAATGATTTACAAATATTTTATGGTGTAAATAAATATTTATTACAAAACAATTGTTGAAAATAGATAAAATGCAAAACTAATATATAAAAATGGTATATATATTTAAAAAAAACAGTGCCTACTTCTTCATAAATAAAAGAGTAAAGATTAACCAGACTACTACATCTGGCAGCCACCTACTTATATCTAAAATTAAATAGAACACGCAGGAATATTTTCTTCAAAGAAAAAGCGATCCATCAAGTAATATGAACACAGCTATGTAGTTCGAATCAAAGACGCCGCGGAATGAAGATTTGCTTTACAAAATGTCAACAAGCCGTGGTTTTACCGACAAAGGTAAAGGACAGGTTTGGGCATCCCCGGACCGTGGCACGCTTATTTCAATTAATTGTACACGTTTAATAAAAGATAATAATGCCTACTATGATGTGTGTTATACGTTAATATGTTCATTAACTACTGTCAGCAGCTAGATTGGACAACTATATAGTTTGGTTAATTTATTAGGTTAGTGTTTGATATAGGTATGTACTTTTATTTAAATAGTACCTACATATACAAATTTATAAATGCGAAAATGGTGCGTACTCTCCTTGGACAGCCATCTGTCACCTGACGTGTTTAAACAATGGTGGCTCTATCTAGTGGTTAATGTTCAAACCAGTACACATGACGCGACTGTCTGATTTTAACAGATTTTATATTATTATTGATAATCTATATAATATACTTAGTACCTTTTGATCAGTCGATTTCACAACGTGTTCAGAGTTGTATGGATTCAAGTTAACATTCACTCTATATTAAATATGGGGACCACCCAAGTAGTTATGGATGCTTGTTTGTTATGTTATATTAATGCTGAAGTCTTAACGCAATGTGTTTATTGCCAATATTAATATTCGAGACATGTGAAAACGGGTTCCCGATGCTCTTTTATCTCCTTAACAAAGAATTCGATTAATTCTTGATTAAAATAATTAGCCATTCGGCACGGAGCTCGACTGCCGGTACTAACAGCATGGGGCGGTTCAAAAACTAAAAATAAATGAAATTTAATATCTGCTTTAACTTGACACTTATTGAGTAAGAAGGAACTATTATGAAATTGATTGAACGTATGAAATTTTAATTGCTAATGACTGTCAAGACTTTCCCATGGATCTGCACAGATACAAGCGGGCGTGACACCAATATATGTACCTATCGCATATGTTACATGCAATGTTATAGTATATACTTTGGCCATAGTGTCTGCTCATTTTAGCTTAGCATCATGTTAGGCAAAAACTAAAAACTGGCACAGAAGAAATACATAACATTGGTTGGTTGCCTGGAAGAGATCGCTTCTTAGCGATGAGGCCGCCATCTCCTTACTCACTTACTCTGTATTATTATTTCTCTATTATTAAGTAATAAATAAAATAAATAAATAAATAAGCATTTTATAATACCAATAGCAATCCTCCGGTTGGAAAATGTTGGTGTATGAATATATTGTTAATAAAAGTACGACCAATGCTTACGTGACAAAATAATTCTAAAGTTGAGTTATTAAAAAAAATGTCATTAAAGAGAAAGGATTTGTAAATGCCCTTTTCACTGTTTGCGATGACACATTGTGGGATAACTCACTCACCTGTGTCCCACAGCCTGTTCATTCACAAATGTTATATACATTTGTGGGAAAGTTTAAATTGTAAAAAAAAGTGAGACGTCACGTGAAATAAGTACAATTTGTTTATTTTTAGCGTTCTTTGAAGATATTTTTTCTGGTATTTGAGGAAAAAAATATTTGTTTTATTTTTGATTAGTAAAAAAGATTCGTTATCCGTTGAAATATTTTCATGCTATGTTATTGGTAATTACAGTTCCTATATTAAGACAAGCCAATTCCTTCGGCTTCCCAAACTGCAAACTTTACGCCTGCATGATTCTATATAAATGGTTGCATTCAATACAATTCTGTCATCTATTATTGTGTGCTTGAGAACGGTCATCTCGTGGGATGCGCCGAGGCGCCGTGGGAGGCTGTCTAATCCGTTCTATCGTGAGAAAATTATAGAAACTATGAGATACAATAGAATAAACGCCTTTGCTATTGACTTGATTGGTTTATTGTCAGAAGGATCAACTTTATAATATAGGAAACAATAAATATCTTTTTTAAAATATAGTGTTATGAATATTGGGGATAATAAATTAATGATTTTATAAGATAATTCAATTCTGGTTTAAATCTCAGATAGTGATTTAAAGATTCTGATTAGCATTTTATATAACTTTGTAGAGCTACAATTAAAAATATCCGACTTGGAAGAAAACTTGGTTATTGAACCAAATATGACAGGCTAAAGGTTACTTTAAGGCAGTGGCGGCCTTAGCCATTGAGAGGCCCCGGGCGGCAACTCTTTGCGAGGCCCTTTGTCTTTCGTGAAAAGTATGTGTGCGAAAGTAGATCTGGTTGTTTGGTTTAGGTATTTGTCATATTTGACGAGAAATGCTAAAGTTATACAAATAAATAAAATTTGAGTTTTAAAATATTTTACATTGAAACTTTTTAAAAAGAGACTTTTAAAAACGAGGCCCCTGCAAGAGCGAGGCCCCGTTCGCCACCCCCTGGCCGCCACTACTTTAAGGATTGAATAATCGATGATTGAATTAACTTTTCAAGGCGCAATGACATTTATTCTTAACTTATATCGAATTGAATAATTGTCTATTTTACATCACACGTGATTTCTGTTTAGTAATTAAATACAAAGGGAAATTAAGTGTGAGATACCAAACTCACTGATGTTATTCGAGTTGTGTTTGTCACTTGAAAGCTATTATTTTCACAAGTTTATAAACGACCTTTGATCCCCTAACATAATACAATATTTAATATTGATTATTGGCTCATGAATATGCAAAATCGATCGATTAAAGAATAACCCTTTACTTTTTTCATTATATATCATAATCATGTAGGTAATAGAAATCTATGAATATGCAAAAATAACAATTAGGATAATCAATATAAAAGTCGATCGTTATTTAAAAATGCAAGTCATTTTGTAATCATAATTTAGAAATTTCTTAGCAGCCGTCTTTTATTGAATCACCCTTTTTTAAATTAATATAATCGATTTTTATAGGTTTAGGGTCGCATAAAATATTTTAGAGACACCTGGCAATGATTATAAGTCGAGGTAGGGCTCAATAGAATTTGCGGTGATTAGTATGCACTGTTTAAATGTGACCTCAATATTTATATATTTTTATTTTTGATGCAGTTTTGTGGTTCTGAATAATCCTGTCATTGGATATAGTTCAAATTCAAACTGATGGGTCCAAAAACACATGTATCCCTTTGTTAGCTATTAAATAGAAGTTATTGCGAAAATATCAATTATGTATTGAAATTAATATTTATGCAAGAACAAATAAATGGAAATAAAATAAAATTTAATATAAATTTATTTAATAGAAAAAAGTAATTAGGATATGACATTAATTTAACAATAAATACTGAGACAAAAGATGTCTACAATTTTGAGATCCAATCTTGCAGGGCCTTTATTTCGGTTTCCTCATCATCACCAACCAGCGAGCACTCGGCAAAATCAACTTTACTGTTTAAGTGTGAGAATTCGAAATCCTTTCCAGACTTTCCAATGTATGTGGTGCGGTTCTGCGAAGGAGCAACAGATTGAAGTTGACTTGATTTTGTTACTCTCACCAAATTTCTGAAAAACAAAATTAATATTAACGTATAAAATAGCGATTAACTTTAAAATATATTTTTTTGTTGTAGTCAAATTTCATAAAAGCATAAACATAACTTTTAACAATTAATTATTTTTATTATAATGTGTATAGAGAGTAAACATAACAACAGTTTTAAATGTATATTCTACAGTGTGCCAATTTGTTAGATGGAGTAAACATGATATTTAAAAAAAAAAGAGATATTGTTTTAGGCCTGGTGTTCTTTGTTTGTGTTGTCCTTATTCTGATAGCAGAGGCTTCTATCATCATAGAGATATAAAAATATACTAACATTTCTTTTTCCAACAATGTCTTGATAAGTTGTGCTCCTTTAGCTGAAGGTTGATCTTGTTTACTGCATAAAATAAGCAATGGCGGCGAATTGCTTTGAATCGATGCATCAGACAATATTGTGTAGAGATATCTGCAAAATAAATGTACATATTATTATACTAATTTGAAGTAATAATGATAGTATTAACACGCAAATGTAAGCTGGTTCTTGATCTAATTATAAACTCGATGCAGACAAAGAAGATAATTTTAATACTAAAGATAATACAGAGATGAAGGTGTTTGCCCTTTTATCAGTTTATTAACTTTACAAATATATCTACGACATCATCCATTATGATATTTATACATACTAAACTTAAACAAATTTATGCCAAGTTTTATGAACATACTTGGTCTAAAGCCGCGTCTCCTGCGCGTGTTTTTTCGAAACATTAGACAAAAACATCGAAACATTGGGGCGTGGCCATACACATTTTTGTATTCGTACACAGTGTTTTTGTTTTCCGTGGTCGACGAAAAGCAAAAACATTGTGTACGCGCAGGAGACTCGGCTTTAGCATTACTTTGAATTGTAAATGACAGTTTAAAACAATACCAAAGATATTGATAGATTTTAGTTTTTATGCCTCTTCTTACCTTAATTCTACATATAATTGTTAATAGACAACAAATTAATTAATACATGGTTTGTTTCCTTTCCTCTTATGTTATTTAAAATTCAATAGAAAGAAACAAAACATAATTTATTTATTTGATTATTAGGTAATTTATAAGTAAGAGGGTAAGTGGCATTTTGATCATACTTACTCGGCAACATCTCTTATTTCCTTCTGTATTGTGACAGAATCAACAACATAAACAATGGCTTTGGCATTGCTTTTGTATTGATCAAAGAATTTGTTCCTCAATCTCTCCTGCCCAGGTAGATCAACAATATTGAATGTTTTCTGTGAAAATAAAGATCACTGTGTAATTTTATTTTATAACAACTGTAATTTATATTTCAATCAGAAAGTTGTATACTTTCACGTTATATTTTAATTTTGATGATAATAATCCGGATTGTTTTAACATATGAAATTAAATTCTGAACTCAGTTACATTATTGCTGGTTATTAATTTCTCTTTCCATATTTGATTATATTTATAAAGAAAACATACACAAATATATATGAAGAAATGAGTATCCCTTAAATTAGACTGAATTTAAATAACATTAAACAGATTGCAAAAAATATTAAGACAGTATAGACCAGTAGCTTAAATTTAATATTTAAAAAATGTGTTCAATAAAATTATGATTATAGAAGGTCGTATACTACTTACATTAGAAGTCACATACTCTTCGACATTTTCCTTCATAGAAGTGAAAGTATGCCTAAATTGGCTGTAAACTAGTCTCACAAATAGAAGAGTTTTACCAGAGTCTGACAGCCCAGTTAACAATATCGAACGTCGTAAATGACGTCTTCTACTAATAAACCACCAGAATACTAAAATAATATAAATGGTGTAAATTGAGTATTGAATCCATAACACAAACCAACTAGTATTAAATAAACTACTTACAAAGAGTGAAAATTAGTACGATTACACTCAACAGAGTAATGTATTTGGGATCGTTAAATATAGGTTCCGTATGAATTTTTTGTTTAACAACATCACTATCCATTTTATGTAATATTTATACTATCTTAGTTTCGTTTACAAAGTTATATTTCCACAAAATTTTAAAATTTGCAGGTTGTACACGTTAGACAGCTGCGACTCGCGGTGACGTTGACGTTTGTAGTGATGTGCAAACATCGTAATAATCGTACCATTGTACATGAACAGTCAAATAAATTAAATTACCAACCATTATAAACATCAATGACTGTTTTTTTGCAAAGGGATGAAAATATAATTACATTGAAATTTAATGCACAATTCGCGTGGCTTCAGGCAACGCCACCTAGTGGCAAACAGTCATGCACTTTACGGCCCAGCTAAAGGCGATCTTGCGCATCCTGCATTGTCTGCCAACCCCAAAAGAAAGTCCTTCATCATTTTAAATCTTAAATCCTTTTTCAGTGTACGCAGAGGGTTGACTTTTACCGATTTTCTGCGTTCAGTATGGATGTACATAATTTCATGTATTCATTGTAATTATTATTTTGTACACAAATAAACAATTTGTTTTTATGACGAACTTTAGAGATAAGCAATTATGTAAATAATAATATGAGGCAACAAAGACAGAATAATACAGGATGTCTCAATTGTCAACAAAGTTCATCGTAAACGGGTTGCTGCCAAGAGCAAGGGTCAGTTTAAGTCCAGGTATAAGAAAAATACGTTTACTAGACAGGTACGTGTATTTTATAAATTTCCAATACTTTTCAGGCGTGAAATTGCGCCCCTTATAGGCATTCTCTGTATATAACCTACAAAAAAAAGGTAAACAACTTAACCAAATAATCTTATCTTAGTGGAATTTAATTATTATATTTAATGACGTGATCCGCGGATTTATATTATTATTCTCGAGTCCTGCATATTGCTTTCATTTTATTGCCTAACAACATTTAAAATTAGAGAACAATAGATTTACTGGAGGTTCCTGAACTGTCTTTTATCTTTCTGCTTAACTACTTATTTGCAATGATAACATAATCTAATCGACATATTACGCAATATTCTTAAAGCTATTTAAGTTCAATCTCACAGTAATTTATCTCGATCTACAGAATTAACGTGGAGAAACCTTTTGTCTGCAAAATGAGCATCGATATTGGAGGTGAATCTATTTTAAAAATTATTATTAACTTCTACTTAATAATTTCTGCCCAACAGAATTGTTCTTATTAATTGTTTTTGCTTTATAGGTATGCGTATAAAGTATAAGGACAAAAGAGATACATTTTTGGAAAACAATTTGGTATCCAAGGAGCCTATTGGACAATTTCATGCTTGGTTTCAAGAAGCAGACAAACAACCGGAGATTCTTGAAGCTAATGCTATGCTTCTAGCAACTGCTACCAGGTAAATATATGAATGAAAATTGTTAATAAGCTGTTTGTATATGACTCCTTCTTTTTCCAGAGATGGTTATCCTTCAGCAAGATTTGTGCTTTGTAAAGGATATGGGAAAGAAGGTTTTAAATTTTATACAAATTATGAAAGCAGAAAAGCCCAAGAACTGGTCAGTATCACCTAATTCTAAAATATTACACACACCTTACTATCATGTTTATTTTGATTATTTTAATCAACCATCAGTATCTCTATTAACACAAAAACAATTCACAATGTCACCTACAAGATCTTTGCATATTGATAAGCAATGTAAATAATCCATTTTCCAGAAAGCTAATCCGAACGTTGCAGCTACGTTTTACTGGGAATGTTTGAAGAGGTCTATTAGAATTGAGGGTCATGTTGAGAAGCTGTCAGTGGAGGAATCAATCAAATATTTCCACTCACGTCCAGTGCTCAGCCAAATAGCTGCCTGTGCCAGCCGACAGAGTACTCCTATTGAGTCAAGAGATGTCCTGTGTGAAAAAGAAAAGGCACTCGAAAAAGAATACTTGGTCCCTGGTGCGGAAGTACCAAAGCCTGATTACTGGTTTGTTTTAATATTTTCTTTAAAAACCAGTTTAAGTTTATTTATGTATAAGAATCTCATTAACGTTGAATAATAAAGTAATTAAAGAGCAAATTAACATGTTTACAGGGGCGGATACATAATTAGGCCACGCGCCATTGAGTTTTGGCAAGGCCAGTCAAATCGTCTGCATGATCGTATCAAGTTCAGAAGGCCTAAGGAGGGGGAAGTACCCGACGAAATAATGCTGCATCAAGGTGAAGATGGTTGGGTATTTGAAAGATTATCTCCTTAAAAATATATTATCACTGAAATCATTCCAGGTTTAGTGTGCACAATATTGCTAAGCCAGTATTAGTAAATGCAGTTATTTTTTAAATCAAAATATTGTTTTTTTTATTTTTAATACATATATTTTAATATAATAAAAATTGTTGAAAATAAAAGTTAGACATTTATACGTCTGTTTTTATATTTTTAGTAATTTTCAAAATTTCCCTTTGTATGCCCGATTTACTTTTCCAACAAACCTCCACATCCAGATTTATATATTTTGCTACATAAGATTCAAATTCCCTAGTACCTCCTCCAACACCAAAATAATAGGTTTTAGCAGCTACAAAAGCCGCTCCACTTTGTTTTAACCTTTCATTAATAATATTGATTATTTTGCGATAATTATCTGGGTTGTATATAGTTTCTGATGTTAAAATGTAATCATACTGTTCACTTAGCAGATTATTAAAGGACTCCCAATCACCAGTATAAAATTTGCATTTCTTAATTTCCGATTTTCTGTCTTCATCTTCAATGTTTAATAATACATTTGGTATTGTCACATATTCAATTACCTCTTTGTTCTGAAAAACATATAATAAACTTGTGAAATTACAATCATTAATAAACCTTTATTTTATACCTTTAAATACTAGACTGTATATTTGGGGATTTATTAAAATTCAAATTTTAAACTAATATTGATAAATAGTCATTGTAAGAATATATGTAACTTATTAGTCTTGCTGTAACTATGATTTCAAAATATCAGTTTAAAACAATCAATATACATACTATAGTATTTCAAATCAGTGTATATGAACAATCAAGTTTAGTCAAATATACATTAAAATTCTAGAACAGTGGTTCTCAAAGTTGGCCTCTTGGTTGCCTTAGAAATATGGTAATGCTCAGATTCCTTAGTAGAAAGACAAAGCTACTTAATACTTCTATTTGTTCTAATTGAAATAAAAATACAAGTGAATGAAGGTGTGTTCTATTAACACATACACACATTACATTTTAGAGTCCACTCAATGTTCGCTCATAGTTTGAGAATTTCTGTTCTAGAGAAACAGGAGCAAGGTTTTAGTTTTACAAGGAGCAGTCTATGATACATCCGCGGTCAATGTCCATTGTCCATGTTTATTTTATTCAAATTCTTCCATTTTAAAAATATGTTTTAATACACTATACATACATAATCTTGAAAGACAACTTCACTGCCATTATGAAAAGCTAATATACCAAGAATTCCAGCTCCACAGCCTAAATCCATTACTTTTGCTTTATCCCAGCTTTCTACACCAATATGTTTAGTAATATAACTGACTAAATCATTTGTACATTCCCATATTTTTAGTCCACCTAGAACAAAACTGCATTCGATTCAATATGTAGAAACAATGGACTGCAATTTATGTTTGAACCCCTGTTTATCAATATTTGACTTTAGTATGTACCAATATTCTCACATCTACTTTATTGAACTCTATTATTTATATTATTAGTAGAGTATTTATTTTAAAATTACAGTTTATAATTTGTTGCATTAAGGGTTCATAAGTTCACAATTAAATAACTTGAGACATAATCAAATTTAATTTTCTAATTACCTTCGTACGTTCCTGCTATGAGATCACTGTGATTCTGTTCAGCTAGTTGTAATCCATTAGTGGTCATCTTCATATTCTTTATAACCTCGCTAGCAACCACATGACCAATTCCCACATCACCATTTATATACATTTTAGCATGGCGTGCAATGTTGTCTAGATCGTTTATTTGAAAAGATGGACTAATCTCCTCACTTTCAACCCATTTTATTCGTTCTTGTTGCAATGTATCTGCAAATCAAGTTTATAGCATTAAGTATTGTACAGATATAGTATCACATTTATCGTGAAATTAAACGAACATACTTTCTTCATCTGTATTATCATTATCAGAAAAATTGAATTTAAACGCAGACATTATACTCTTGCAGTTAAAGAAACAGCTGATTAGCCGGCGCAATTGACATTGTAATTTTTAAAATACTGCATCTGCAATGGCATTGGCTTAGATTTTATGGAACAACCCAACACTTTCATTTAAACGTTTTTTTTTTGTTATTCAAAACTGTATATTATTTATTTGACTTTATAACAGACATAATTTGTTCATAACATGATTCTTATTAATAAGATAAAATAAGAATAAAATAAAATAAATCACAGTTCCTTATTCATATTAAAAAAGAAAATGTTAAACATCCGTTATAATACATTAAATTATAAAAATAATTAAAAAAACTAATTAATTAAATATTTTAGTTTATTACACAATTGTCAAATTGAACGCATTGGCATTTTCCTCATAAAACCAACGGAGTTTTCCTCGGGTTCGGGAGGGAGGTCTCGGTTCTGTGCTATATCGCATTAATTATTGAAATAGGGGATTTATTGACTGAATCCCTTCATCAAAATCGATAACATAACTAAAAGATGACTGACGTTACGAAAAAGGTATACATGACATAAATTTTATAAAGATCGTGTTTGTATTTTCTCACCGACGATGTGCGTGATCTTATATTTAATGATTTATAAACGTGGATTTTCTCTAAATTAACAGTATTCTTCAAAGAAATTAATGAATATTTATTCGCAATATCTTTTGTTTATGTTTTGCTTTGTGTTCGTGTTTTAAGTCGTGACAAAGCACTACATAACCTCACTTATAAAGTCCAGGTTGCTAAAATGGACGTCGGGATGGAAATAACAGTTTAATTCTATTGCATGGCTATTTTATATAATTATATCATATCATATTTCTTATTAATAATGTATTTATAACTATAAATTTCGAGTACATATTGATTCGCCAATAATTTCGATAGTTTACTATGGCGCAGGTGCAAGATTACAAAGATTCCTTGAAACTAAAGGCAGAACATTTGATTATAAAAGGGTTTCCAGAGAAGATTGTCAAGTTAAATGAATTATTAGAAACAGCTAATTTCCAGAATAGAGATTTTGCTGATGTGCATCAGGTATTTTTATATTACTTTATTACAGTCATTAGATTAGAGTAGGGGAAGATTTTTATCTTATCTTATATATTAATTCCAGGACTTAAACATTCCAATTCCACCTCCAGCCAAGTTATCGCTAGAACCAGGCACCAAACGCCCCCGACTCGACAACTCTGATGTTTCAAGTAACACATCAGTTGATGGCACCAAAGTTTATGTTCTTCCGAATGGATCTGTACCTTGCAACAAGCCCCTTTCTGACCTCATACATTTGGTTAAGCCACATATCAGGGAGCTAGTTGAAGATTCCAATTTGGTAAGTAAAAAAATTACATACAAATGCATGTATTCTTATATCAACCCTTTCAGTACGAGCGCTTTTTCCACTGTGACATTTCTGCTGTATGAGGTGCCACGCTGAAAACGAGCACTTAGGACATTGTCAGTCCTTTATGTGAAGACTTTCCCAACCTTTAAGATCTATGCTTACTAAAACAATGCTACTTTCCAAGTGTTGTTTATAACTTTAATATGAAGGGACAATTATATAAAATTCTACCAATTATATGCAATCAGATGGGTGCCAGATATATCCGGCACCCATACCGAAAGGTTCCTTTTCCAAGACTGCAAAAAGATTTTATATGACTTATAAAGACTATATGTGCATAATATCTTAATATTATGCTGAAACATCCAGAACATTGACATAACTTTTTTAGTTCACGTCAGTGTCTATTAAATGACGGCTCATTGTAGGGCAAACTTGTAATTAATATTTTATTGCAGTTAAAAATGTGGATTTCATTTATGATCCCGAAGATTGAAGACGGCAACAACTTTGGCGTGTCAATACAGGAGGATACTCTTGCGGAGATTCAGTCAGTGGAGTCGGAGGCTGCTGCTTTCTTTGATCAAATCTCACGATACTTTATCTCAAGAGCTAAAGTTGTATCTAAAGTAGCCAAATATCCTCACATTGAAGATTATAGACGGGCTGTTACGGTAAGATAATATGCGAACTAAGTACTATAAAATTAACACTTGATCATCAATAACTTTAATGTTGATATGTATTTGTTTTCTTAAGCCATCATAGTGGGAGTAACTTTTGCATACAGATATTTGTCTGTGGTAGCTGTAAAGTTTAAATGCAGTAGTAAGCCACAAAAAGCCTAATTTATTTCCTTTGTTATTTAGGAATTGGACGAGAAGGAGTATTTATCTCTTTGGTTGGTGTTGTGCGAAGTTCGCAACCGCTACTGTTCCCTGCATGATATTGTCATCAAGAACTTGGAGAAGATCAAAAAGCCACGCTCCTCTAATGCCGAGTCACTTTATTAGAATGATAGAATAATAATTCTAAATGTTTTTGTCGTATTTGAAATTTACTCGGAAATATTCAATTTTATAGTGTTATTTCAAATTTTAACAAGGAGAAGATATTTTCAAGTAAATTTTTTGTATTGTGCTTTGGTCTTAAGAATTATGATGTGTACTTAGTAGTGACTAAAATAAGATCCACTTTCGGATTAATAGTTTCAATTTTGGCTCGTGTTTTCTTTTTTTAATTGTCAGCTAAACAAATAGAAAGGCAACTGATAACAATTGTGTTGTAAATTGTTATATTCCTATTCTATCAGTATTGTCATGAGGCATCAACCATGTTTTTATACAGATGTAGTTTGTAATTGTAATTTACTTGCAGACAGGTTTCTGCAACTGGAGTCTCGTTCATACTCACTGCAGGCACTCGAGTTCTGTTATGAAAACAAGGATAATCCTAATCTTCCACACTCTCGGGAGTATTTTGACCTAATACAGTGTCCTCTATCATGTCACTGTTAAACACTCAAATGGCTCGGATGTGGGAGCATCATTAGTCTCCATGGACCTCTTGACACAGAGGCCTAAATATAACATACTAAATGTAATCATTAAATTTTTTCTTATAACTTATTAATCTGCTACTGCTCTCTAGTTGTTTTAACCTTGTACATATCTCTAATAGAACGCATCTAGAAATTATTATAAAAGACAGTGTGGCCATTTTTTAATATGATAAACTCTGGTCAGTACCAATAGTTGCTTGGTCTACCCTAGATGTTAAGTTAAAAATAAAACTATTTATAGATATGATACAAGTTTGTTAATCATGCTCAAGCTAAAATACCTCAAGAATTAGCAAGTAACATGAAGTTGACTAATTTATTACTATAGATATAATTCTTAAGACTATAGCGTAATATCTAATGCATTCTAACCCATTCAATCGGGCTAAGAAAATTGTGCTGACTATCAATAATTAATTGTATAATGAAATAAGCTTCTATAATATTTTACATTAATTTCATATCATTTTGCAGTATGAGACGTATGTTCGAAATAGTTTTTCTTATAGTATTATGTGACAGCCTATTATTTTTGTAAGCTCCTTGGTAGCAAAGGAGCGTGTGTATGCAGTCTTTTTTTATATATTTTATTTTATCGCAAAACTATTTCACTCCACTATATTTAAATAATTGTACAACACTATTTTCTCAACGCGATTGAACTAAAAAAAAAGTGATAATGAACTTATAATTCCAGTAATAATAATAATAATATTTGTCATGAGAAAATCTCTATTGCCATTACATGTATTATCGACATTCGCTAAAAGTATTTATCAAATGTGATTAATTTATAATTTGCTTTAGGGAATTTATTTTTGCAATCGAAATTATGTGTATATCGTCAATGCTTGACGCAAATTTGTGCATTCAAAATTCTGCAGCTATTAATAAAATTTGATTTCAATTTTCACATATTATAGTCATCAAGTGTGCTGCATTTAACATTACCGCCTGCAATTCAGTACACTTTTTTGTTAACTGCGGAATAAACTGTATAAAGTGCGAATTAATATACATTTTTCTAAATGTACATAGGTTGTTTTATTTATTAGTTTTATGCATAAAATATTGAGATGCTATTAATTGTAGTGAGTAGTCGGTAAAAGTTTTTAAAGGGTTGTGAAAAGGTGTAGTTTTTTCTTAAAAATCTATATGGCTTCTGCCGACTTCTTTGCAATGTAAATACGCCCTAAACATTTCAAATTCGGAATTTAACGAATTATCATTGACATTTGATTGACAGACACATCCTGTCATTACTTTTTATTAAATTATTATAGCTTTTGCACATATACAGGACATTAAGCATTTATAAAATTAAATTTATGAAATATTGGGGGTGAATGTTCAAAGAGGTATGCTAACTGCTTGAATTACCTAAAATGTCGGCGAGTTACGACAGGGGTAATTTCGGGGATAGTGCGAACCGCTTGGAAGATGTCAAGCAATCTACCCACATTTTTGATGGAACTGGTGAACATCTTCAATACCATAGTGATTCAGAGTCAACGAGTAGTAATAATTCAAGGCGTTACATAAACCCTGCTATATGCGTGGAAAAACTCGAGAGTGCACATTCTGTCAGTGACCTGAACGATGATACGCATCTCAATGTGACCCCGCATCCTCACACGACACATAGGAGTAATTCCACGCCATTCTTGAGCGTTAGAGATTCAGCCTGCAGCGTCAGGAGGATATCTTGTAATTTAGATTTGAATATACAAGGCAATGATGACGGGGATAGTACCGTTTATGGCACCACATACCGGGAGCATGGGTCAGATACTTTTCGTCTGTCTGTGGCGTCGCTGTCAACCACTACCACTACGAAAGAAGACCGAGCAATGAATGAACAAAAGAAACGAGAAGCTTTTAAACAATGGATGGCTAAGAAAGAACAGGAGGTGAGTTTGCGCCTGCGCTACAAACAAAGGGTCACACGAAAACGTCAAAAAATAATTTGGATAACTATAACATATTAAAATTTTATTTTTAACAAATGTTTATATCATTTTTAGAGAAAAGAAAAAATACGTCGTGAAAAACTTCGACAACAGCCTGCTAAGGTTATTTCTGAGGAAGAACGTGAAGAATCTTACCGTCGTTGGTTAGAGCAAAAACGTATTCAATCCGAGAGACGAAAAGCTGAAATGAGTGTGCAACAATATAGATTGAATGAAAATATAGAACGAGAGAGAGCGAAACGCGAGAATGCGAAGGAGGAGAAGTTAACTGAATGGGTTCGAAAGAAAGAAGAAGAGATGAAAAGTAAGAGAAATTAATCACGTTTTAGCAATTTTGAGAATTCATATATGTCCACTATTAAACCACGAGCAACGCGTGTGGATTTTGCTTTTGACTTGCACATAGAGTTGGAACAGAGCGTAAGCCCAATAAAACCTACTAGATGTTATAAATAAAAAATAAATAGATACACAAAATAATTCGATTAAAATAACACAAATCTTTATTTTATAACCCATTTTATTTCTATTGTTTTTCTAATATTTAATTTTGAATCAGTACTAGTCCATGTATTTATTGTCATGTATCACTTTGCTTTGTAGAAATGAAAACACGCGAAGAAAGGGCGGCAGCTCGTGCAGCAATAGAAAATGAAAAACGTCGTGTCAACGGACAGAAGGCATACCGTGATTGGTTGAGGACCAGCAAGAATAAACCTCTGCCCGTCCCTCTTAACCAAGGAGAACTTAGTAAGTGATTTATATATTATGTATTAAGCTTTGCGCACATCAGCCTTTTTGTTGATCGACTCAGTTGTTGAAGTCATTGTGTTAAATATAATATATTAAAGAAGTCATGTTAAAAGAAATAAAATTCTGAAACAAATTACGTCACAAAAAACACTAATAACTGGTTAAACCACATTAGCTGACGTTTTCTCTAGTTGATATGACTCAATGACTTGAATGCAAGGATCAACTAGCAACATATACTGGTCACTAGCGGGATTCATTATTTTTCCCACAGAAACCTGGGTTAATTGGTATGTTTTTCTACAGGTATGCGTGGGACAGTATCAGATATGTATATTAATCCCGTACCTTGGAAGTCACTGATCTGAAATACTCTTTGTATTTAAAACATTTGATATTTAGTTTGTTTAAAAGTATTATATATTTTTTTGTACATGTATACTAAAAAGGTTTTCGTTGTTTTACGATTTGTGATATTTGTTGGAGACGAAATGAGAGAATAAAACTAAAATTATTCTAAATAATTGTTTTAATTTAATAAAAATTTTATAACAAATTAGGGTCCCTTATGTTTAAATTGTGAATTATTATATAAAAATATTTTTAATTAAGTATCTACGAACTTACGTGCTTGTAATTATTTAAATTTAAATATTAATTGGACTATTTATGAAGAAATATGTTCTACTTTTTTAAAAATTATCTTAAGCTTATTATTAGTGCTTAAAAAGCAGCTAAACTAGGACGTTGGCCTTGCACTGAACTTCGACACCCGATAATACGTATCCAATGTAAACGGTTCCGAAAGACACGTGGTGCAGAAATCTTTCGCGCACTGCATTGGTTATGCTCCCATGGATAGCGAACCTAAGGCGCTAATGAAACGAATGAATGCTCTTCCAGAAAGTAGACTTGAAAACTTCAATTGGACATCAGAAATGAATACGTTAAATGAAGTAAAAGGGAACTGTATATCGCTTTAACTGCACATAAATTGCATATGGATTTTAAATAACCACTTGTATACAATTTTAATTCGACACACTCCGGGAGAGGACCAAATTCATTTGATGAATTTTAGTGTATTTTTCGTCGTAAACCTGATAGCAAGTTGGCGTCTTAATTTTCCATCGAAATTTGCATTTGTCTAAAAATAACTATAGGGCTAACTTTCTACATACAAAAATAAATTTTATTAAAAATTATCTCATAAGCAATATTTAGTACGTCCATTTTTCATAAAATTGTTTGATAGTTGATAAATTAAATAGTAAGAATACAATACCTGTATACACAGATTCTAAATTTTACAAAACAATCACTAATTATTGTAAATTATATTTGTTTTAAAACATTTTTTTTTTCATTATTGTTAAAGATCTCTCGACTCGATTTCTGCGAGTTTCTTCTATTCTTCTACAATGCAACATACAACGTGTCAAATATCTTCTACTATCTGAACAGCTTCTACTATGCGTAATTTATCTCAAATTTATTTCAATAGACATCCTCTTCCTCCCTCAAACGCAATATTTCGGATTTATTCATGAAATAATAAGAGGCTTGACGACCTTTGAGGTCTTTTAGCACTCGCTTGGCACCAGCCCTGATTAAGACACGGCTCAGTGACTCCATCTTGTCAACACCCATTGCGTAGTGTAGTGGTGTCCGTTCCAACTGAAATAACAAAATAAATGTTTTAAATGTAACAAGTTATTTTATTAATTGCCTAGTAAAAATTAAAAGGCATTTAGTTTTTTTATCCAAAAATCGAGTTTAGTAAAATTCAGACATCTATCTAGAATTAAATTTTAGATATTTATACGTCTGTATTTTTTAAAACAAATAAATAATGCGTAACGTTGCGATGTTAATTTGAAAAAAAAAATTAACTTCGTCACTGGCATGTCATAATCTTTTTTTTCTTAAACTTCCGCCAACAACAATGCTATATTATCTTACATTATCGCCAATACGCAATAATTCGGGGCAGGTGTTGACAAGATGAGTTACAATCTCTTCTTTTTGGCCTAACACAGCGACATGTAAAGCTGTGCGACCGAATGAATTCTTCCCCCGAGCCAGAGTGCGACCTCCTTCAGCTGCTATTGCCTCCTGCACACTTTGGAGGTCTCCACGACGTATTGCAGCATGGAGAGATTCACGTGACTCCTGGTGAAAGAATTTATTATAGTTTTATATTAACTAATAACTAACTAACAATATTATCACATTGACACTTTTTAGCGCCTTTTTTGAGTTATTCGCTCTCTAGTTTTATGAAGTAACCAAGTTGTCAAATTAGAAAACCATTAAATTCATATTTAAATTAAAACTTGCTTTTAACTCAGAGGGGAAAGACGCTCTTCTACATTACATTTAAAAAATAATAGCAAAAACTAACTTCAAAGGCAGGTATAGAAGCAAGCAAACTGCTCATGTCGTTTAAGCCACGCTGTGATATCACTTCCGCGATAGGCACACCATCTTCATCCAACACATCCAAGATATGATCGTATCCTTCTAGGAGCAATTCCATAATTTTCTCGGAATTATCTGAAAATATCGATAAAATAAAAATTATAACTGAAAAAGATGCTATGACCGCCTATTATTTTAATTAACAACTGAAAGTAGAATATAATTCCAATAAATTTTTGAACAATAAAAAAATTATCGATAGTATAATATATTAAGAAAAAAACGTTTAAACAGTTCTCTCTTGAAATTGTAAATACATATTATTAAAGAAATTAAAATAACACACCTCTAGCAGCTAAATGTAAAACCCATCGATCAATTTCAACAGTATTCTCCGCCACATTGGCTTGAATTGACACATCCCTTGCTGTCCTGTATAACTCATCGCGATAAGCCAAGTTTATATCAGATTCCTGTAGCAATTGAAACAATGCATTGCGTGTATGCGAACGTGCCGCTGCGAAGTGAAGCATTGATTGGCCGTGTTCATCCTGAAATTAATAAACATCTACATAACGCGATGGTTTCAATTGTTATAAGTAAAAATGATGGATTATTTTTATGGCTTGGTATGATAAGCAGTCTATGTTCAAATTAGGATTACAATGTCCACAATAATACCAAACGCAAACCTCAACCAAACAAGTGTCAGTTATTCAGTTAAGAAACAGTGACTCTACTTCTAGTTTGAAAATAACTTAAAGTTGTTCATGGCTACTGTTGACCAGTTACAACCGTGACCAAGCCATTATTTAATCAAGTTATTAATGACCTGTCGTAGTTGACATATGGGAAAGTAATTAATCAATATTAAGTAGGTTATTGTTCTAATGAATGATACATAAAATAAAATAAGCGGAGACAGCTGCTACCACTAAGAAATGTCAGCACCAAATCACTTCCGCTATGCCGGTTTAATGAGACGAATGTGCACGGGCCAAATTGATAGAGCATCCTTCTTTTTAAATAATTGTCTTGGTTTCAAAAAGGAAGCCGATGTAAATAGGCTTTTATGTTACTAGTACGTATAGAATGTATGATTATTAATAATGTTCTCACCCTATTAACACTGCTAAACGCAGCTTCTGGTGCGTCTGGACTGGGCTCTGGCTTCGGATCTAGAGTAACAACTTCTATGGGTCGTTCCGTTTTCTTAACACTGGTTTTAGCTCGTAGTGCCATTGAAGTTGTCGCTGGGATCGGTGCTGGTGTTTCATTTTCAACTTCTGGCGCCCCATGGGTCACTAGCAGATTTGATTCCTGTTTTACAAGTTATTTTCTAATATCCTATCTCTTAATAACTACTATTTAAATTTAATTCTATTTTGTTATTATTCTTATTAATGTCTAAATATCTGTTTTAGAATTAATTTTAAAAAAGGAACTGTCAATATGAAAATAAAAATTCAATTGTTTTGGTTGTTGCCTCCCTTGGGCACACGGGTTTTATTTAAAATAATTCTAAAATGTAATTGAATTACGCACGTCGATAACTCAAACAACTAATAAATAAATTATTTATTAAAGTAAAGATTACGGCAAAAAATTCATATCAAAATTCCTCTGGATACAATCTCAACATATTAAAATTATTAAGCCAAATCATAGTAATAATAACAAAATTTATTTCAATAATTAATTAAAGTTCTAATGAATCGAAAATTATATAACTCAAATAGAATTTAAAATTATAAATAAAAAGCAACATAAAAAGAAAACACCTCACCTGCGTACCTAATCTCGGTTTCTCCTTCTCGGGGAAATTATGTAGGAAACTCGCCAGAAATGCAATCGGATCCTTCGGTTTCACATTAGCAACTTCGGTTAGACCTTTAATCAAAGGATCCCCGAGCGCTGCAAAAACATCGTCCATATTGTTCAATTTGTCTTCCATATTCAAAATAAATACACGATTTTCACTTGTAGGTATTAACAAAAATGCTTACACTTAGCGAGATATCTGCCCTCTTCGGTTCTGAAGATGGGAATGTCCATATGGCCGTTTGTGTCGGTCGTGCCTGAAATGAATTATTCACTGTGACCGCGATCGATTTTAACACGTAGGTATTATGGACACGGCAAGGGGGTGGGCTTAGTAGCCTTAATAGCGGTCATAATTGCTATAACAAATATTTATACCTATCGATCGTACTTGAATGAATTTATTCGTTTTACATTCATCACTAAGTTTTTATACTTCATAATATTTTTTTGTTTTTGGCATAATATATTCCACTTATAAAATTGTTATTTATACATATTCAAATTTTTATAAATGAAATTCGGTCAATCGTATAAAGAACTTTATACGTTAAACTATTTAGACATTAACTCAAGGAGAAATAGAGTTATATGAAATAGCATACTAAATTATGTATGATTGATTGTTTAGCCAAATATGACCGATGACGACAGCACAACGACAATTTAAACTTTTCATAATTTGCTTTATACATTTCTTTTAATATTTATAAACCACTAATTATGGAATAAAATTTTAGTTTATATAATATGTTTAAAATTTATGGGGAAAGGGCAATTTAAAAATAGAACGTTTCAGTCCGAAATAATGGAGTAAATGAAGCTTATTACAATACACACACAAACAATAGACAAACAATTAAGTGTATACAGTTTACAATACAAAGTAAAGCAATGTGCTACACGAGAAAATAATGTTGGAAAGATATGAAGCTGGTGAATTAAGTGTAAGCAAAGTTGACTAAAGCGTGGCATTATTATGCATTATAACGCACCACCACAACAAACACTCGACGTGGACACACGGAAAACTATGTATTTTAGATGAACAGTACTGACCTATGACAACAATTAGATGATCTTTATTTTATATCCTTATTCAGCAACAATTTCAGCATCAATCTTTCCAACATTAAATTAAATACTATGTAAAATAAAATAAATAAATATCCTAAGCTAATTTATGATGCAGTTGATTATTATGAATAGTATCTGTCAGATGTGTCGGAATCGGCATAACCACTGCGCTTCCTACGAAATATATTCGATAACATCGTTGCGATTTGAGCTGAATTTTGCATGGAAATGTCTTTCTCCAAGTGCAACAGGTTCGACATAGCCAGAGTAAAGTCATTAAAACAATGCGATTCTGTTATATTTAAACTTTGGTAGTTGGTTATTTTCGCTATGTCTGGTGATAATGTTTCTCTGTACTGCAAACCTCTAACGGAACATAAATTTTTCAAATTATCGACGTCCTTCGCTAAGCCAGGAAAATTAACAATCAAGCTGAAATGAATACCAGCCCCAAGGAAAGTAGGCCGACAGGAGAGATAACCCAATGTATCGTCCCAAACAAATTCCAATTTACTATGAAGATATGTCATGATATTTGTGAGTCTGCTAAATGGTAGACCGACCTCTCCTGGAGCATCGGACTGAGTTGCCGTGACAACCCGCAAGTGATCGTGTACGTTAACCCAGACAGCGATGGTCTTGTCGCCACTCACATACACCCCGCGACCAATTGGCCAATGTTTTCCATGTATTCGAGTGCAATCGTCTACTTCTTCTTTATCACACAAAGCAACGAGCAATCCCGAGGAAGCTAACATTGCACTAACTTCTGATGGCTTTTCGAGAACTTTATTTAACGTGTAATATGTACCTCCCTTTTGATCTGATTCAGAGTACGACGGATGATTACATTTATCAAATTCCTCTTGCAACAAAATTGCTTTCAAAATTCTTTCAACCTCCTTAAGTTGAGTCAAAGTAAGATTAAGCGGTAACTCAAATCCGTGCAGGTTTCTCATGCATTCCATGGAGCCAGAAAGGACAAAGTCGTCAGTTGTATCGATATTTAGTAATACCAAAGGCTCCGAGCTATGTTTTGTGATGCATCGCTTTCTGATAAAATCAGACTTTGGATGAGATTTTAATTCAGCCTGGATATTAAGATTGTGAATATCTTTAACAAGTGGCGTCAAAAACTCATTAAAGACTGCGTATATGTAATAATCGGGAGCCATTATGCCTCCCGAGAAATCATCTTCAATTGTTTGAATTATATTTTTATTGTCTGGTAATTTTTTCACTGCAGGCCATATGACATCAAATAGATCATGGTCTAATTTTGTGATACGCCCCTTTATCGCTTCGAATACATTTTTTCGCAAGAATCTGCCTAAGACCAGAGATGGTGTTGATTTGTTTGATGAAGCTGAGAGTGGAGTCATTGATGAACGTGAAGTCGATAAGAGACGGTAACAACGTTCGAGGGTATCTATAGCTTCAGGAGCATCGAGTGTTCGACGCGATGAGACATGATCTCCAGGCACTGTGTATAATATTATTTAGAAAATTTTTATTTATTTAAATTAAATATTAATTTTAGGAAGTACATAAATTTATTTATTTTATTTACTGTAATCTCATTTATAATTAGTAAAGTTTATAATTTTAATTATTTACAATTAATTGTATTATGGACTGAAAAATAATACCTTTATCTGACAGCATATTTTTTACAACATCTTCAGTTACTCCAAAATCCGAAAATAATTGATCGAGCGACATTAGATTCTTTTTCCTAAAATATTCCTCAGCAGAATGACCATTCTAGAACAAAACAAAATTAATTTATGTCTATAACAAGAACGAATTAATAAAATAAAGGCACGTAGATTAATTACATCATCTAAATCCTTGGAGTTGGCACCAAGCTGTTGAAGCAAGTTGTAGTAGTGTCCGTTGTCAGGAAGAATGGCTGCGTAATGCAAAGCTGTCCTGCCTTCAAAATCGACAGCTGATAGAGTTTCTGGAAACCTGAACATGGAACATAAACATATGTATCACAAATATATGCACTTATTAAATATTAATATAACAAAGTGTAATGTGCGTACCTTCCACCTAGATATTTAATAATGTTAGTTTTCCCAAATATAGTTGCTACGTGCAACGGCGTAGCGCCATTTGGTGAAATAGGGTCTCGAGCGATGGCAAATTTTCGTCTATCGAGCGCTGCTTGCAGATCTCTAATATTTCCTTCCCTGGCCGCCATGTGCACCTTATGTATTTTTTTCTGTAGTAATAAATATATACATATAGATGATATAGATAATTATCAAATTAAGTAAGATATATTGATTTAATTAATTACCATGTAGGCAGGAACATTTTCTAAAAACGCTTCCAACTCCGCATTGGAAGAATGTCGACCAACTAATCTGGCTCCCTCTCCATTTAAAACTAACGCAGCGAGCATTTCCATATTTACAGAATTTATTAATTCTGTTACTTCCGGATCTATCTCATTATCCTGTAGAATTGATATTAATATTCTCGTCAGAAAATAAACTGTTGATCATAAACTGTTTTAAAGTTAGCGTTGCTTTTTATTAAGTGACTGATATCGCGAACTAGTCGTCTAATATACTAAAAAGCGGGCAAATAAACACATGACATTTGTCACGACATGTTTGTGAATACACAGTGCGACAACATTGCTTCTAGTCTAAGGAACAATACAAACTACTAACTTTACCTTTAAAAATTTACCTTTGTATAAGAAGATCAAAGTTTCATGCGTTTGATGATTTACAAATACTTACAACGATCAGTACATCGCCATGAACCGATGCATCTCTTTGGGACACACTCGCATCCTCTGTATCTACATCGACATCACCATTAATAACTCCCTCTATAAGACTATCTTGTGTGTTTCGGCCGTTCGACTGGTTTCCTTAATTAGCAAAATAATCAAAAATGTTGAGCTTGTTTAGGGACCCTCTTATTTGTTACTAAAATGTGTGTTTAAGTTTTTATAATTTGATGTACAGTGCCAGAAGAGATGCCCGTGTTACCTCTCTTGATGCCTGGCGAATTAGGAGTTTCTGCACTATTTGCAGTATTAAAGTCATTATATTCTGATTGTGTTTCTCCCTGTACTTGGACATCGTCGTCATCTTCATCGTCACTTTTATTGTGATTACCTTCACTTGGAGCGTCTGCTGACTCAGCTCCTTGTGCTTGTTCGTTTGCATCTAGTGAGGTGATTCCTCCTTCATCTTCCACAACTTTGGTTTCGTTATTTTCATTTTTTGTGTCACTGCCGACATCATCATTTTGCACTTCCGGAGTTTTGGGTTTATCTTCATATGATTTCTCGTCTTCATTTTGTTCAGTTTTATCTTCTTCACTTTCTTCATCTTTGTTTTCATCTTTAACATCATTCTTCGTATCATCTCTTTTCGAATTTTTTGTATCGTGTATTTCATTATTTTCATCATTTTCAGTATGTAAATCTTCCTTTTTCTCGATATTCACACTTTCATCATTAACTTTAATTTCTGCTTCATCATTCGACTCTTCCTTATCTTCTTCATCGTTACTATTTTCAGTGACGACTGACTCATGTTCTTTCTGTGCTTCCTCTTGTTCATTTACATGTTCTTCTTCATCATTTTTATCAACATTGTCAATTTCCTCAACTTTCTCCTCAACTTTTAAATCGTCATTTTCCATTTTGTTTACTTCATCTACTTCTTTTTTTTCGGTCTCTTCAGTAACTTCTGGTTCTTCGTCAATCGTTTCAGGTTCTTTTTGTTCTTCAACTTCCTCAGATTCCTAAAAGAAATAATGTATAAATTCATGCAATTTGATGCAGTTACTAAAAGCAAAGCAAAACAATTATAACAGCATTCCAAAACAACAATAATGTTACATGCATCTCTCACCTTGCTAATAAACTTTTCATTGTCATTATGTTTTGTTGATTTACTATGTTCGTCTAATTCAGGCAAATCCTTTATTAATTCCTGAGTGCTGCTTGTTTTCATAGTATTAGTAAAATTCTCAGTGTTATCCGTCATCGTATTAGACGAGATATTTTCTGTTGATTGTTTGAAACCTTTCCTCCTAGACTTTTTATTTAATTCGGCTATCACTTCAGTGTCTAAGAGCCTCCAGTCCCAAGAAGAGGGATATGCGCTGGACGGTGTCCTCGGCGCATCGGGTATCACTTTTAACGAACTTCTATCAATCTCTTGAGATCTATTAATGTAGTAAGCTGGTGTTTTGTGTTTCTAAAACGAAATTAGTAAAGCGATTTTATGTGTATTTTGTAGATAATGAATTGCAAGTTTTTGTGTGATATAAATAATCAATTGATCAAAATTATCAAATTATTAAATTAATCAAATCAAAGAATATGATTTAATTAATTTTAACAGTAGAAGTACTTTAATCCAGCGATGATAGTAAGCCGCAGACATCACACGTTTTATATATTTATTGTAATTTTTAGAAATATGTGGCGAATTCATGTTTTTATCAACTACTTACGTTATCCATTATGCTTTCATCAGCTCCCAAACCAACCAGAGTGTTATAGGTGTGCTGGTCATCCTTCACAGCTGCTGCATAGTGAAGTGGCGTCCGACCATCGTTGTCCAAATCATTGATCCCTTGGGGATATCTTTCACAGATGTAGCGTAAGATACCACCGTGGCCCAATCCAGCTGCCTGTAAATTGAGGAATGAAATATTTGCATACTTAATAATGACGTATTCAAATTTCAAATCTGCTTGAGCCAAGTATAACGAAAGAATGATCTGACAATGTACATTCGTCTCGTCAAACCAATTTAGTGAAGGCGATCGCACTCTAGTTTAATTAGGCGGAGATCGAATATTTATGATAAGTTTTAATACATATACATATATAACTACAGGTAGGCACCACCGCCTTCGATATATCTGCCTGCTGCCGCGCCAGTATGATCTATAGTTTGGTCGTTCCTTAATAAAATATTTTTATAGATATTAAAACTGATAGATTAGTATTATTATGTAATAAAAATAATTATTTTAATTGCCTTATGAAAGACTGTCATATTGTTATTATCACGACTAGAGAGCACAACAGGAGGAATTGGGTCACCAGCATGTTTCATCACATTCTCCAAGTCGTTCTGGACCACAGCTGTATGCAGCTCACGAATCGTGTTCTGAAAAATTTATAAAATAAAATTAATGCATTTATGTATAATTAGCAATTATTTTTGTTCAAGGTACAAACCATGATATAAGGGACAGCTTCAAAGAATTTCTTCACAACCGGTTGGTTGGAAACTTCGCTGAGGAGTCTTGCACCGTGGCCATCCCACACGATGCGTTGGAGACGTGCCATGTCACAATCATGACACCAAATTCTGATGTTTGATCGTTTGATCACCGCACCTAAGCATTTAACACAACAATATTATATTAAAACAAGGATCGCACTAATTCAAAAGACTATGCGGTCAGTCATCACTCAAAATCTTCATTGTTTTATGTGATATGATGTACAATTCTAAAATTTCTCGCATAACTTTGAATACAACGTTACGAAAATTATTTCTACGATTTATAACTAACTTAACTGATTAGCTCATAGGTGGCGCTATCTAAAATGCAACACATCTCCTACGTTACGACAAAATTAAATATATACCTATACCAAAACCAGCACGTAATTACCACTTAACAAATATTATATAAAAGCATAATGTAAGAGATATAAGCAGCCAATCGATGCACTTGAAATTTAAATATTCCACCAATGAGATTTAAGTGCGTAACTTCCATTTATTGCTAAAACAGCCATTATAATTACGTAGACACGTATATATAGGTCATGGCCATCGAAACATAAAATTGTTAAACACCAATAAAAATGTCTAAATTCATCAGACAAATTGAACTTTATGTGTCGTGTAAAACGAGGTGGATATATAAAGTTTAAGCCGTTACGTAAATTGGTGGGTGTATGGGCTGATTCACCTCTTTTCATGTCGGCGATGTCCTGACATCGATTTCCAACGAACAGGGGTGTCGTATAATTGAATGTCTATTGCCCTCATTTCGAACTTTCCAATACGATCGGAACATATGTATATATTTTCATTACAAGATTTATCTATTTTTGAGTTAAGAATTTGTATTTTATGTCGCATGTTATATGAATAAATGTCTTTAAAATCGTTTATTGTAAATTAAACTAACAATCGTTGTTTTGTCCGAAGCCGTAGTCTGTAAATTACTTTATTTGAATCATTTATTAATAGTTGATTACTCTATATTCAAATGTCATGATTAATTAAATGTGTCATCATTTGTTTGCGATGATTCTTGTAACTGATTCGATTCGTGACATTCATTGAACGAGCTCCTCGAGTGTCAAGGGCGGTCATTATTTATTCAGAAGGGCCGTGGGCAGAGACAGACACACGTTAATGTTTAACAACGGCTTCAGGCGATCGATGAAACACATGTCTTCTACGTTATACAGTTATGTGGGTAACATATGGGTGAAAATCAATACTAATAATACCTAATTCAACGATAATACGACACGGTTTTATTAATATACGTTATTATGTTAGCTTTATAAAGCGATATACCTATAGAAAATAATATTTAAATAAAGAATAACATAAACATAATCGTTATTCAATAAATATGCGATATAATTAATATGTTGAACTAGTGAATTCTATAATATAAACTTTTTTAATACTTTAAATAAAATAATAATGCAAATTTTAAATTGAATTGAATTATATAAGTACATAAAATAAAAGATTATAATGCGAAATAAATGCCGTTGTTAATATGGGATAGTTAAATTCTTGTCAAACATTACAAGAAGGGGGAGCAACAAGTTCGCGTGTAAGCTACTAAGGCTCAAGATTTCCATATAACCATAATAGAAACTTGATGTAGGCGTCTGCCAAATGAGATTCTTTCACTTGATTATATTGTTACGAATAGAGGTCCGTTACTAGTTGTAAGCACGTCATTTCCTACTACAATGATGTCAATATTGAATGTTTATTTTTAGTAACCATTTTTTTTTGCCTATCGTTGTTTCTCAAACTTGAAAATTAGTTTTTTCTTTAAATTAAAACGCAAAAAAAGTAACTTAATAAAAATTCGAAAACTCTATTTTAAATTAAGCCTTACAAATCCATAATATTTCCATTAATAACCTGAAAAGCTCCTATTTTAGTCTGTCGTAAATATTCTACCTAAATCATAAATAACTTTCATCGCACTTAACTTAATGAATAATCGCGTAATTAAATAGAAAATAGATTAACCCTTTAGAAAATAATGAAAAGTAATTCTTAATAAAATTTGTTAAAGTGCTTTTCGTGTAATAAAAGTTTATTATCATAATGCGGGACGCGCGAAAAATTCTAAAATATTGTAGTTTAGAAGGAGAGGCACTATAAAAAGGCTTTGCTGTAATAAATATTCATGAACACGCAATATGGGCCCTACCTTCTGCCAAGCCTTTATCGGCGTGTTGATAATTGCTGTTTGCGCTGAAATCTGGATGGACTTTATCAGACTACCGGCTAACTAATGGCTACACTAACTCGATATAGAGTATGAAAATATAAAAAATGACGATCGTTTATACTTTTTTATTTATTGCGTAAAATATTTATGTTAATATTTCAGATTTAATTCTAGGTTATTTTTGGAACAATAAATGGAAATTTTGTAAATCAAATAATCTTACATATTACATTTTTATTTATTCATCATGTATTTTTAACGGTGCTATGAATAGATATTTATGACGTTTCGTATTAAATATTTATGAAGATTTATGTCTTAAAAAATTATGATTGGCGATCAACTTTGAAAATAAGGAGAAATATATTATTGTGAACTAATTTTGGGACTTTGGATTAAAACAATCAAAATAAATGCAATAGTAAGCCGCATTGCCATTTTAAATGGTTAAATTTATTAATATTACACAATAAAAAGAAATAAAAAATGACGAGTATATTACGCAAAATATTCAGCAACTGAGAACAAATACTAATTAATTAAATTATAATAAAAATAATTCAGATCTTTATAGAAGATCTTTATTCCAAATAATACTTGAACATCTACGTCGTAGTAATTTCGTAGACAAACACTACGAGAGCATAATTTTTAATTACTCAAATGTTAATTATAAAAATATACGTTTATAATAAACAAAAATTTCATATCACAATTTAATTACTTGAAGACAATAATTATTCTAGTTAAATTAATAATATGAAATATTTTAAAAATAAATAATACTGACCGGGCGGATTGTTCCTTGTTTCACGCGCCATGTCAGCCACCACTGGTGCTGGTAGGGCGAGGTTTGTCCGTGCCGGTCCGCGGTAATATGCCGGCGTGCGACCAGCGGCGTCCCTCGCGCCTCGAGCCGCCCCTGCACCTTCCAGCAAAGCCGCCGCACCGGCCTCGTCCCTGCACATTGCTGCGTAGTGTAATGGCGTCCGTCCTTCCTGCATCATGCAAACATTATTTTTATATTAATGCAATTTGCTAATAACCTATCACGAATAATCATTTTTACACTTTATTTACGAAACTTAATCACATATGTGCATATTTCAGCTGAATTAAAAAACACTAATACTACGATATAGCTGAAAATTTTCGAATTAAAATATTACTTTTGTTTGATTATAGAACAAACGCTACAAAATATTTAACTGCATAATTTTTTAAATTTAAATATACTTTCATATTATTAATAATTATATATAAAGTTTTATTAAAAAAAAAAAACAACGTAATAAAAATATTTTTAAAACTTAACATGAGGACAGTCTATAAATGAATTTAATCAGCATAATTACGTATATTTTATTTATATGAACCAAAAATAAACTTGAAAAATCAATAGCTATTTAGCATTTACTAATATTCATTATAATTTGAACAAAATTTTCCTTAAGAGTATTACTACATTTTTCATTTTATATTATTATATTAAAGTCTAAAATGTCATGTTACTTACCGAATCCTTTTGATGGACAATAGGTGGATACATATGAACCAGCCATTCCGCAATATCCATATAATCATAGTAAATGGCTTTGTGAAGCAATCCCACACCAGCTTCGTCTGTGCACATTATGTACTTCCGTTTGTTATATTCTGGCTCTAATAATTCCTGAGAAAAAATTTTGATAATTGTAATAAAACTTTTCAAAATAACTAAATTCTTTTTTTCGATCTATAAATTTATCTCTCACTTTGACAGTTCAAAGAAATATTTTGAGAAAAAACATGCTAAGTATGGACAGGTCCAACCGTAACTTATAGATCTTCGTCTTTTACATTACTTATGTTTAACGTAGGTATTTATTTATGATGATAAATGTTAAAATGTAAAATACAAACACGCTGAGTAACATCAGCTCATTTGGCATCGACCTCAAATGCTAGCGACATTATCTCGTCGTATGATTGTACCTGAAGTTCCAACAAAGAGCCTCTTTCGACAGCAGTATGAAGAGCGCTGCATTTCACCATAAGTGCTGGCAGATGATGAGCTAGCGGTATAGCTTCAGCTTCAGCTAGAAGTCTGCGTCCTTGTCCAGCAAGAACAGCTCTTTCTAACCGGCTCTCGGCTCCACCTCTTGCCCACTGCCGGAGCTGAGCACCCGATACGCTACCAACACCTACAATTTGAACCTGTTGTATGACTTCATCCAATAAATATATTGCTAATCTCAAATTGAAATCGCTGTTATTAAGAACGCTCGCCGTAAGAAGGTAACGTAACGTTTTTAAAAGAAACATTTAACTAATTTTAAAAACTTTATCCAATATACTGCTTCGACTACTTTAACTATTTTTTATCCACGGTTTTGACATTTGGTCGCATAAAATATAATCAAAACAAACGCGATAGGGAGCCGCCGATATAAATTACTTAAATCGTGTTCTTCAACTTAAAACACCATATATAATATTACCTTAATGTCAACCAAGTCTATTTGAATGTCGATATACTACCAGCAAAGCCATACTGTACTTCTCATATACTATAATTGCGTAAGCCAAACGTGAAAACTTATTAGAAAGTTTAATAAATAAATAATGAAATAAAATGTAATAAACATATATTTACAATTATTGTAGAACAATAATTTCGTTCTATAGTTCTATAAATGTTAATATTTAATTCATTCCTATTCCATATATCAATAACTATTGTATTATATTATTATGCGAATTTAACTAATTTAATCAAATCTAAATATATAATATATTATAATGCATCATATAACAACTTTATTAATGATGTCAAATAACAAACTGAAGTTTATTCTAAAAAAGAACCTCACGAACATATAAATTTAATCCAATCAGCAAGTTACGAGTGCATGTGCAGTAATTTAAACCCTATCTCCGGTCAGGGGTGGTTTAAACGTCAAGTCGCCAACCCTCTAACATAAACATAAAAATCTAATTTATTGGCTACAAATTCAAGGTTTTATGATTTTAAGTTACCAGATTTTACACTACACTATTTATTATTACATATGGTTTTTAAGATTGTCAGTGAGATAAATTAATAAATTGGTCCTTAAAGAAATTAAATAAACTTTCATTTAAAATTTCGCTGTATTAAATACTAATCACATATTTGCATATAACCATCACGTGAAATAATGCTATAATAGCGCAAAATTGACCGCCACTTCTACGAGTAAATGTGACCTTTCATTTTTTGCGATCAACAATTAAGTTTGCAATAAAAAACCGTATTAGAAGGTCAAGGCATAGATGTAGATATGAAATGTTAACTTATTTAATATCATTTATATTTTAATTTTCTACACAATTATTTCGTCTTGTTTTGCTAACGCTGCCTCTTCCCATTTTTAAAAAAACTTTATCTATATCTATATATATAAAACTCAAAGGTGACTGACTGACTTAGTGATCTATCAACGCACAGCCCAAACCACTGGACGGACCGAGCTGAAATTTGGCATGCAGGTAGATGTTATGACGTAGGCATCCGCTAAGAAAGGATTTTGATCAATTCTACCACCAAGGGGATAAAATAGGGGATAAAAGTTTGTATAAATCTTATTAGATTTTCGACTGATTGAACTGAAATTAAAAATTGACAGATATGTGGTTAATAACTGGAGTAAAGCCACACAAACTAAACCTAATTAATAATAATACTTCTTAACGCGAGCGAAGCCGCTGGCAAAAGCTAGTTTCTACATATGTTGTTTATCACTAATAGTGTTTTGATATTTAGTATAAATTTGTTTTAAATAATGTATGTCCATTGTATATAACTCACCTCCGTCTATTCTAAGCTGTAAATATCGCTTTTAACTAATAGTGTATGTAAGAATCACTTCGTCGTCACCTTTTTAACTTTTTCATTGTTTTTTCTTAACATGTGACGAGATCGAGGGTAACGTTATTGTTATTTATGTTACATTAGTATTTTATAATGTGGAATAGAACCGTGTCTTTTCATGTGAAACAAAATTCTAATTTCAGTGGAAATCAGGCAATTATCTCCTAAACCCAAATAGCTAAATTACTAGCTATAAAGTTGATATTTTGAACTAATGTACTGAAACACATGTAGGTTAACAGCCTTTAGTACGTCGAACTGTTTTAATATTTAATTTTTTCCGACTGATAACTTTGTTACTATGTGAAAATTTTTGTCGCGATGGATATTTATTTGACCTGTACTAAATCGATATGAGGAATACGGCAATATGATAGAGACTATATTTTAAGTTAATCGGTTTAGTTCGTACCTATTCTCTATTATCTTGATATAGGTAATTACTATGAAATATGTTTGATGCTCTATAGATAAAACATTTAACTCTTGTTTTGATTAATTCCTCAAGCACTCGTCTACTCAACTTCAGTGAAAGATACTTTAAAGATTTCTATTTATTCAATTGTTTTTTTTTTCAACAAGACCCAATGGTCGGAGTATCAAAACAATCTTATTTCATTACTCGAACTATAAAGTTTTTTTGAATATATGATAGGAGTTTTTGAGAATAACTTTGTTTAGAGTCTTGAAATTTGAAATGTAGTCTACAAGAAGCTTAAATATATTATTTTTATCTAATAGTTAATTTTTTATTCGTAGTTAAATACGAAACTGATTTTCTTTTTTTTTATAAACACTTTCCCATAACCCAAACTAGGATACGCTAAACACAACTTTTTTATATCGTTACAGTTTGTTATTAGGATATTGCAAATATGAATGTTTCAACTGAGAATCGAACCCAGAACCACAACTCCACAAAGACTGTCATTTAAATTATGCTCTTCATATTGATTTATTATATAATCTGATAAATTCAAAATAAAAATGAAGTATGGACATAGTGACGTGTTTCGCCTGGAAACTTCTATCACGCGATTTGTTAACAAACGGACTTGATGTCGACAGCGACTGAATTGTTTACTATACAAACAACACACAATTGCTCCCTTCTCTACCAACCTATATAAGCAGCTATATCCATTTTTATAGTTACTGCGAAAGAAAATTATCGCTACTTATCCTTTCACTAGGATTTTCTCTTTTATTTTCATTTTAAAAGGTACGATTGATGGAACGTATTCCTCTAGCACTTGTGAATGGAACGAACCCTAATTAATAGTGACTACACTCCGCCTGAGATTACTGCTACTACAGACAAATGACTGTAGGCAAGTCGCCTTCGCTATATCGACTTGAGACGACGAATCTACATTGTCCAGATTGACACTCTCTTGTAACACGACTAGATGATATAAACCTTGACAGGGTTGGTGCTCTCCCTGGACATAGACTAGCCTAATAACTAATAATGACTATAATTTTATTTGCTAACTGTTGGTGAAATTGCGTTGAAAATATAAACTTACTTTTAGGTGGGCTGTAGTGTAAATAAAGTCCATTTTTCTTTACAGCGCGATCTGAAAGCCATTTCTTAACACTTTCCATCACTTCACATTAACATGAAACTTTTTAAAGTCACATTTGTTTATTTACATTAATTTCGAAATAAAACATTCGAGTATCTACCGGAAGTATTTTTATATCATTTAAAATTTATTTTATTATTTCCCAATCTATTCAAACTTTTTTTGATTTAAAAAAGTTTTGTTTCAGCACACCATCGACAGCAGATGTTTGCACAACTAACACATGTCTACACTTTCACACGAGAAAGTGATACCTACCTTCCTTTTAAATGAACACGAACACCGATGATAAAAGGTTTCTATAGTTTATTACAAACAATCATATTTAACCATACGAAACTTTTTTATATACCAAGAAGGTATACCCCAAACTAGCTTACTAGCTTAGAAATTATAAAATTATAAGCAGTAATATTTTACAAGCGAAATTATTTGACGAAATTTAACACGCGCTTATTTATCAACTTTAATTATTTTTGTATCCTGTAATATTTAAAAATAAATTCAAATGTTATATCAGTTTAGAATATGCAAAAAAAAGTGCGAAGAGAAACTTGATATCAAAGGTGTTCCTGAATCAGCAATAAAATACAGAAAAGATGAAGATAGTATAACAAAAGCACAGTGACAGCCTAATTAATGATCATTCACATTGTGTAGTTTCGGCGAAACCTTTTACAATGAATTAAACATCTCCTGTAATGTTATATTACCTAGATTTTTAATCTACTTTCAACCATTTAATTAATTATAGCTTTGCACTAATTTTATAAATGCTCTCTAATTATCAGAAGATCATCTAGAAAATTCCAATACGATCACGTTGTTATAAAGACTTTTATAGCGAAATATATATATTTTTTAAATGGTAGAAAAGAAAATAGAGAAAAGGCAATTGAAAATAAATTGTATTGATTTAGCGCTATCGAGTGGGTAGTAAATACGTCATGCAAGCCCTTGTAGATGTCAGCTGCACTCGGTGCGCTTCTTCCCAAGCGTGACCTTCGCCTTTGTGTCGTGTTAATGTTATTTCAAAGTCTACTATTTAATCATCTTCACACGTATTGCTTTCAGACGAATGCATTCTAACATTAAAACCTTTGTCCTTCTTTTGAACTCTTTCCGCTTCGTTTGCTAAAAATATTTAGTTCTTAGTAATAAACTCTTTAATAAGAACATTTTAGAATATTTTTAAAAAATACTTACAATATTTTTCATTGTGTGTATTCAAAATACGATGATACAATTCATTAAATTTTTTCTGTCGCCTAACATTGGAAGGTGTACGAACAACTAGTGTTGGTAACACGATAAAATGTTCTAAATTAGTTGCTTTAGATTGGCTTTTACGTTTAGAACTTTCGTTTTTCTTCGACACAATCAGTCGAGGGTTATTTGGTGATGGTATACCCTTATATACCTCTTTTGTCGTGTGTCCTTCATCTACCTTATTTTTATTCTTAGAAATTTCATCGTATTTAACATTATTTAGGTAAATAGGAGCGCGTGTGTACGTATCAGTGCTAGTTCCAGGCAAACTTTCATCTAATTTTATTCTCCGTTTAGTTCCTTCATTCCGGTCTTCTTCATTATGTAAATTGCGGTCATGACTTCTATGTTTTAAACAAATTGGTAAAACTTCGTGATTAATTGGCTTTGCTGCATGGTCACTCCCAATTATATTCCTACCCTCTTTCTTTTTTTGTGTTGCTACTATTATATCTCCCGTTTTACCCAAAATTCTGTTACCAATTTCAAAGCGATGATTCAGTTTTACAACTCTGTAATGCTTACGTCGCCTTCGCTCCACGTGAGCCACACGTTCCCTTAAAAGACTGTCAATTAAACGCTGCAATTCATATCTTCCGTTACCTCGCTCTGTTTGATGATTTCTGCGAGTGAGGCGTGTGCTCGGCCAGTTAGTTCTACAAACATCCTCCCATATTATATCACTCAACACTGCCTCCCTTGATGGTGTTAACTTAACGCCATCATCTCGCGGTGCAAATTCACCTTGAGCTAGATAATGCACTGTGTCCATTAATCTATAATCACGTACAGGATTTAATTTATGACGAACTTTATGAACCCTTTCGGCAGCTCGACGAGATATGTCGTTCCTTTTTAAGGGCACTGATGCTGAATGCCGATGACCACGCGCTGTCATCTCATCGTATGTTGTAAAGTCACGTCCATATTGTTCAGAGTTATGGTTCTTATCAATTGTCACCTTAGGTGGGGATGAGTGTGGATGTTGGGAGTGACGGTTAAAAGCAGACTTCTCCGCTATATGGCTGTATTGGTTCACGTACGTTCGCTTAGATTTAGAGCGGGAATGCTCTGGAGGAGTGTTCGACTCTTCGTCAGATGACTGTAACATTTGGTCTACTGAATGAACTGTTTCCTGGTTTAATTCTTTTTGATATAAATGACCTAATCCTTGGGTCAGATAATTTATTAATATGATTTTATTTTCAGATTGAATCAATTCTTCGGATGCTTTATCTGTGATACTCGGAGCTTTATTGAGTTGACTTTGTAAATTATCTTTTTTGTTTCTTTTTACATATCTTTTAATGTTCATAGCATTGTCAGACTTTGCAGAAAAACATCCTTCTTTATTGTCTCTACTTGTTGATTTCAATATTGAACTTTCTTTAATGTCTAAAATAAAATTATTTGAATAATTAAAACATTTCCGACTACCAAACTAGATCGAAAATTATAGTAATTATATTATATATAAACATAATTACTTTTTTATTATATTATTGAAGCACCAGCTAACTTAAAATACTTTATGCGGTTTACTGTTTTAATCGCGATCGCTGAAAAGCATTCGAAATGTCGGATTAACACAAACGCGATAGTAAATCGCAATAAGTATTTTAAATTTATTAAATCATGTTCGTGAATAACCTAAGACTATATATGCCTATATATATGAATATTAGCATTTATTACCCACCTCCTTTAGAAAAATAATGTTTTGCATCGATAGCGTGTAAACTTTTAACAGCTGGGGCCTTAGATTTGACAGACACAATGACTCGTTCCAATAATTCTGTTTTTCCTTCTTGCAATATTTCCAATACTGCGAAAAGTTATTGTATATTTTTATATAGAAAAAATGGATTCATATCTCGGGTATCACATATGGCATAAATATAACTCAATATTGATATAATATTATTAAATTACCCAATACGTAAGGCTCTTCTTGGTTTTGATTGTTGAGGTTTTTTGGAATGCAATTTACATCACGTAAAATATTTTCTTCGTTTAATAATGATACGTTATTAGATATAGGAAACCTATATTCCATCACATTTTAACCTCTTCTTGATCGGCATACTTCACTTGAATAAAACTAAAATTTAATAAACATGAAAATGGAAATACTCCGTTGACAGACCTGACAGAAGAAAACTAGAAGACAGATAGCATCTTAAGTTTTAGAAAAATACATTTAAACACATAAAAACTTTCACAACAAATATTACAGATTTTTTCGCGCCTAATTAAGTTTATAGTTATTATTTTCATGTGTTGGCTTTTTTGTTTTGTTTCGTTTATTTTTATAATTTACAATTGGCTAATTAAAATAAATCATAACGAGATTCTTATTTAGAAACAAATTGTCAATGACTTCAATTAATTTGACATATTTGACGTAATTTTACATCCATTTGCTATTTGAATATTTTTATTATTTTTGCAAGTTTTTAAATGGATAGTTTGTAATATAATGTCTGATATAGACATTCAAGACACTTTGAGAACTGAAATAATTTCTCCAATTTTAGCGGGCGAAATATTGCAAAAGCCTTCTGAACCAATTGATTTTTCTCAACAGGAACATGTTGTGAACACTGCTATTGTGTATCATGGTTAGTATTACATTTTTTAAATAAATAAATAAATACAGTATACGAATCTATACTAAATTATTTATTTTAAAAGAAGCAGAGTTTATTTAATTCTATACTAATTAGCGCCTAATAAATATGTGATTAACTGACCCAAAGTTACATCGCATCATACAGAAGCTAATGTAGGCAACACTTGAAAGTAATGACTAAGAAATTTAACTAATTAATTGTATTAGATGAAGATGAGAAAATTGCTAATGTGCCCTCAATATCCGCCGCACCACCAGCGTTGGAAGCCAAACCATCACCATCATTAACTGAAGCAACAAGCAAACATAAGGAGTATGAAGAACCAAAGGTAATTTGTGTAAAAAATTTTTTCGATTTCTTCTCGAAATTCTAGCTGTAAACGCGTGACTGTCTCTCGGTTTATCACTGAGTAACTTTTTATTGTTCAACCGACGCTAATCTCAATAGTTTTATCACTCAATGTTACCTTCAGAGCGCATAATAACACATTAATAGTGACAAAAAATCACAGTCAATTAAGAGCGAGCTTTACTTCTATATTATAGCAAGAATTGTAAATTTTAACTAAAAAGAAAACAAAATAATTGCGTTTTCCAGTAGTATTCGTTAATTGCGCTTTACAATAAAGTTAATCGAGCTACTCGATGTGTAACTTAAATACAAGTCTTAATTTCATACAAATAATTTTTCTAAGTGGTATCCCAAAATGTAATTAGCTAAATTATAAATTTGTTCTACTTACAATAACCCAAATATTTTTTACAGCCATAATTATCTCATTTTTAACCTACATATGACCTGGGTAGCGTTTTAATATACCTAAATGTTTTTACGTGTACGCCTCCATGTTTTTAGTATCTAGTCACGCGACTTTATAATGTTTACTTAGTTACAATACAATGCCTGTGCCTAAATATTATTAATGTAAAATACATTGATTCGTTTATAATGGCTTTAGGCATATTGGAAAAGGTCTTAGTGTTTACATTATCGATCAACTTCATATAGTATTCACTATGATAATACGTAGAACCGCCGACAAATTGCTTGCTACGATATACATATAATTTTCTTTTACTAACATAGTTGTAATCATAAACATGTACAATGTACACTTCAACGCATGTATATGATGAAAAGGCTTACTATCTTATTGCGTTGTAACTATTGATTTACGACCTTCATGAAAAATAAATGTAATATTAAACAGCATAAAGTCTTTTAAAGTTGTACCACATCACTGTTGGAAATATCTTAAAGTTAATTTAAAAATTTGAACATATAGGTATAGTAAGTTCGTTGTATTACCACCAGCGATTAACGAATTCGTATTAATCCATTGGGCTAATATAATCGGGAATAATAACACGATACTGATATCTACTCGAATATATTTGTGCATAAAATAATGTATGAAAGTAATGTTTTAGGCTTTAGTAATTGGAAAATCAATTAAAAAGCCGATCACTACAGAAGATGCGTTAAGAATCGATGATAACGAGTCGCAGAGTCCAAACGAAAGTAAACATTCGGATGCAGATAGACATTCTCAATGGGTATGTTGATTTAAAAAAGACATGTGCCCTTTTTAAAAATCTCACAAAAAATTACAAGACGATTTTCATAGTTAATATAGTAAATAGCAGCTCAGATTTTATTATATATTTTTAAAAGTATTGATTATAACGTACAAATTATATTTCAAAACTTTTTATTAACATAATATCTATATAAAATATAGTAAAATATGCTAAAAAAATATTGTTATTATTTGATCACTTTTGTGTTGTGCAGGCTTAACTAACCTTCTTTACCGGTAAATTTTATATAGTTTATTGTTTTATTTCACTATATATGAAATAAATGAATGATTGTTATTAAAGAGTAACGCTGAAAGAAAAGCAAGCAATGTGTCAAAATCCAGTCGAGTTCGTGGTGCTGTCCGCAAATTGTTCTGCTTAGGAAAACGCGGGAAAAACCATTCGGAAGCATAAGAAGTTAATAATAATAATAATAGCGTATTTCATATAGAAGGTAACGTAACGTCAAATTTAAATTGTGTTATACGTAATTAACTGAAAGTTTTGTAGTTCATCGTTATTTTGGCGCTAATTTATTATAGTTCAGAAAACCCTGTATTATTACATAGAAAATAAATGAATATTCATAATTATTTAATTAGATTTGAGTCGGCGTAATCGGTTTTTGCGATGAAGAAAGTCTAATGCTGCAATTGTCGAAATATAAAGATTTGTGATATCGCTTATTCCGAATATCTATCTTGGGTATGTGTATTAAATTATTTAACAACTTTCTTTAAATTAATTGAATAATGTATACGTTTCGTTTTAGATTCAAAGTAATTAACAAAATTGATTACAGTTAATGCTTTATTATTTTAGGTTATCAAAATATATTTCCTAATTTCAAGTTGAACTAAATTTTAGGTGATAATTAAAAATAATAATAATGATGACTTTATAAATATTACGTATATTTCTCTTTTAGAATTGTATCACTCATTTCATTTTTCTATTGAAGAAATATATTTTCTACTGTTTACAGCTCGATGTCAATTTACAATAAAGAAGTTGAAAACTCTAATAATAAATTGTTATAGTTCAATAAATATTTTAAAATAATCAAATGTTTTGTTTTATTTTGAAGACTTTTTTTTGTTTTAAACGCATGTAATTTAGTTATTTGGATTATATGGTTCCATTTGTTGTTGTATTTGTTCAGCCATCCTAATGCTCCTAGGCAGGCGGGCTGAGCAGGCGTTTCCCTTCGCTGGAATCTGATGTGCTCTGTTGGAAGCTCTGACAGCGTCATAATCTATCCCTCTAGGACTCCACACTAGTTCTGTACTACCGCACGTGCATGTCATATCGCGACATACCTAGATTGCATAAGTTAATATCAGTATTTGTGTTTATTATTAACCCCTAAAAAGCATCTCTTTTAAGCTAGAATACGTTCATTGAGCGGAGACAACTGTTATCACGAACAAATGTCTATGTGTAACAGCCGCTCCCACTATGCCCGACTTGAGGATAGAAATGTGCTCCATCCAGGTCGACAAGGCACACTCCACTCATTAATACTTACTTTAGTTAAGTATTCGTCGCAGCACTTATCTCCACTTCTAACGAAGCCGCATGGCATTGGTATGTGAAAACAATTACTAGGGTTGCATGTGCAGATGGGATATGAATGTGTGGTACAAATCGTGTATACCTGAAGATTGAAATTTATTTACTAGTAGTAAAAGTAACATTAGTTTTGCATTAAAATATTTGAAGTTAATTGTTGAACTATATAGTTAGCTAGCGAATACGAACATAATTTTATAAGCACTAGATAAATTATTGATCTTCATTACAAACCATAAAACACATTTTAATTGGAACACTGTCCATTAATAAATTATTACTCTACAAAAACCTATCTATCAAACCGATCGATCGACGGCCATTAAAAAGATCGTCATAAATGTAAAGCTTTGTAATTGTAACTCACCAAGTAAATAGCTCGTTTTATTTCATTTTGTACAGACGGTAACGCATTACATAGAAGACAGTGCTCAAATTTCGTCAATTCCGGTATCCCTAAATTCTTTTCTATTCCTGTAGGCCCTAACATTACCTGTGAACACAAAAACATATTTCTTAGGTCAAAATTTCTCGTCTTTAAAATATAATAGGTATATCAACACAATCTTAAATTATTACAATTTTTAGGACCTAAACTGTGTTGCAACTGTTTTTGCTCATGGACCATACTTTTAGGTTAAGGTCTGAAAAAACTTGATCACATGACGGGCTACTATAAAAATCGACATAAACGATAAGAATATAATTATTCATAACGTCAATATAAATTCATCTAAAAACGACGCGCGACTGTTGTTGATTTATTTACTATTAATGTTATATTATATGAAAATAGTATGTAGCTTGTACAACTATACGTCCACACAATAAATTGTCGCATGTCGCAACTAATGGGGTTCAGTGGGATTCAGCCCATGTGTAACAATGGACGTCCTATAATCCTATTGATATATCTGATAGAGCACCTCAGTTTAGAGTTATTGTAAATATATAGTATTTATTGAAAGTAAATACCTCCGTACAAAAGAATTGACATTCAGGCACGCATGTATTCAAATGGTCCACATAAGCGCATTGTACTACACCCTTTTTCCCTCTAAGTCCATTAACCACGCTCAATGTCGTCCGAGCAATAGCATATGCGCCAGCAAAACAAGGAGTTCCTAAAGGATTACGTTTTGCTGCTCTTACCGCTTCATCTCCACCCAAAATTGACGATGTTAGACATTCTACCTATAGATATTAAGTATTTATTCAAATAATAATTTTAAAATTAACCGCACTACAAAACTAATTAAATAACTAAAATAGACTTCAGTATTATTTTATGTTATGTTTGAAATATTATAATCTTAAATACGTTTGCATAACTAATAACATTAATTACCTACCTGTTCTTGCGTTGCAAGACTAGTGTTCATGGCTCTAGATAAGACCGGCACCATTGTCGCGGGAGTAGCCCCACCAACGACGGGCACTCGAAGTGTTTCAGGCGGTACTTTTAAAAATTCTGCCAAAACGGTATTGGCTCGGACGCTGTTTAATTCTACAACGCCAAGGAGCTTTTTGGGGTCATACGTATTTCGGAGTCTTTGGACTTCTTCAACCAGAGGGACCATGCTTTCAACTGGTTCAGTCGCAACTATTGTGAAAGCCTAACAAATATTTTTTTTAAAATAATTATATGCCTATATAATCTATTAACTGAGCATTGTAAAGAAAAAAAGCATTACCGAAGGACAAACGTTGCAAATTTGCAGTGCTATTTCAATGACAATTGGTGCATTATTCTCAAAGGAATCGCACTCGTTGCGTGCTAAAATTACTACAACTTTTGAGCCCTGAAAATTAAAAAAATAATACCTTTGTTTCCATTTCGTTATAATTACACTTAACGTAAAGCCGTATAAATTATTATATTGTTATAATAGAAAAAACGTTACCATTAAAGCTTCAGCGAGCATGTGCCGTCCAGAATAAGAACAAACTCTACATCTTGTATCAATATGACTCAATTCCATGCCGTAACCGCATGTTGAATAAATATCATATAAAGCTATTTCGTCTACAGACGGTGACTGTTTTAATAGGGCTGCTAAAGGTTGTCCTGTACGGAAGTCTTAATGAAAATTCTGCCTCATTACTAAAAGCAATTAAAGAACACAAACGAGGAAATGTTTCTTATAAAGAGGCATAAAAATATTAATGAGAGCTGATCTCAGATTATTGGTTATTAATTTTGTCGGCACATTTACTCCCCCTGTATTTATTTATTTTGTCACAAAAGATTTTACATTACCTGTATTACCAGCGGCACCACATAAAGTAACTTTCATACCAGAAGGAGCGTCGCTATAACGTCTAACTGCTAAAAGCGACCTCGCCACCGAGGACGCATACCTATTGCAATTTCTTAACAATCTAAACGACTGCATTTTTGTATTTATTAACAACTACAATTTAACAATTTTTTTGGGTATCAAAACATTTTTCTTTTAATTCTATTTTGACACAACCATTGTGATAGAAAGTTTTCTTTTTTAATCATAGCAGAGGTATTTTAATAGAAAAAAAAACAATCGCATTATTTTATTTTTTATATTTTTAATTATTTAATACTGCAAGAACAAACCAGAGCCTTTCTTTAAAAATTTAAATGGCTTCGACCGACTTCTACCTCTTACTGTCCTCAACATAACTCTATCTGGTGTGAATTCTGAAGGTCCAACAGCCTCCAACAAAATATCGAAACACATCAGTAATTTCGTCATTTGTGCTGATAAGCTAAACTTCCTTCCGTTCTTATCATCTTGTAATGTATTAACAATTCTCTCTATGTCTCTTATATCATCATCATTACCAGCATGAAAGGCTCCGTTCCAATGCAGCATTAGTGAAAAAATTGGTGCTTTGCTGGGATACTCACTTTTCAAAGCTACCAAGGCAACTAACTTTGCAGACTGTCTTGTAATGATCGCCCTATATAACATATCTTCTTTTCGAACTGCACCTTCCTCTAACAAAAATGAGGTTGATGGCGATTGCCTGTATTCACACCAGTCTACTGATTGCCATTGAGTTAAACAGCCTGACAGTTTAACACATGGATTGCAGTTCAGTATTCTACCAGTTTCCAAATTCTGCAGCTCTTTCATAAGTTCCACACGCGCCTTTAACCTTCTTTTCAAAGTTAAAATTACATTTTCAACTGTGACAACACTCAAACTTTGGCTGGGATTCGCATTTTTTGTCAACACTTCACTAACAGATGTAGGCATAAAGTCAAGACCGCACATCCTTTGTGCCCAAATGTAAGGGCGCCCTAATTCTGGGATAAATTGTTGAAAATCACCAGAAATTCCTGCTGAGCTTAGTAAGAATGTTGTGGCTGGATGTGGCGAGAAATCTCCTGGATCACCAGGGTATAAGGAATTGAGCACAAGAACATCTCCAGCTGATATTCCTACCGTGGCTTTTGGTAATATGACAGTATGTTTAACAACAACAATCTTTAAGTTAATTAGATAGAAGAAAACCAAATTCAATCCAGTGCCATCTTCAATTGTTACAGACAATTGTAGATTCAAGGGATGTTTTCGTAAAATATTCCTCTTCTTAGCTTCTGCCCTTTCTTCTTTGGAAACTTTAGTAGTTCTGTGATGACGTTTTTTCTTTTCAGGCTGGTCATCATCATTATTTTCTTGATCAGACTCCGATTCTGATAAATCTAGTTGAGGATTCATTGAAGCAGATTGGTCCAAACGTTTGGCCTCATCTTCATCTCCAGAAATTGCTGTAAAAGTAACATATATATAATATTATGTTATTCAAGACATTATTTAATAATGTACATCATTTAGTGATAAAAATACTTACAAACTGTTACAAATTTAGTCCCCAGAGCGTCTGAATAAGCTTTAGCATTTGCATAGAGCATAAACAATGGTGTAGGTAGTAGAGAAGCTGCACGGGCTTCATCATGCTTCTCATCTAATTTCAATGCCAAGCACTCTTGTAATGGCTTCGTAGACTTGAGGACATCCTTTAAGTGCGGTGAGAGTGCATCTAAACGAGATTTGGCAGCTGCTATAGCTGCACATACCCGTTCCTGTAAGCAAATAATACATAAACATCAAACAAATACAATATATAAACAAACAGTCTTGCAAGTGAATAACATAAATGCTCACCTTACTGGCAACAACCTCATTGCAAGCCCCAGCCAACTCTCGCCTTTGTCGTAACTCCCATTCTAATCTAGCTAATTGAAGCTCATGTTTGTTCTTCTCTGTTACCTCCTGAAAACAATAACAGACAAATATTGAAAATCTAGATTTGTATTCACTATAATTTTTTGTAATTTGTAATTTTAATAGCCACACTAATACTGTCAAGTATATCAGATTTTAATGCAATTAAAAAATAAATCATTTACCCGTCTTGATATTTCAGATGGAGCAGTTTCATAGAACTCTGACAATGATATCAACTCAATCTCTTCATCCTTGGATTTAAACTGTAGACATTTTGTTACTTCCTTATCTAAATGGTCAGCTTCGTAAAGTAAGTTTTGGAGCAACAAATGGGTAGAATCAACTCTTTGTTTCTCTTTATGAAGCGCCTCTCGGCCAGAGCGAGTTCTGACTTTCTCAAGTCGATTCAGTTTTTTTAATGTCACTATAAGTAATGATGCCTCCACTCTTAGTGACGTTATTTGGTCCTTTGCCTGGAATTATTAATAATTATTCTCCATAGTTTACATAACTTCATGTTATAAGCAGAATTGTCACATCATCAGACATCTGAGGCATTTAACTTATTAAAAAATGCTATAATCAATATTTTGACACAATTATTGAGAATCTATACAGAACAATAAACAGATCCACATAATTTAACAATAACACACAAATAAAAAACATTCATTTTACAATCTAAATTATAATAACAAACCTCTTTAGTGTTTTTTTCTTTCAACTGCTCAATATTTGAAAATATTTTGCGTAAATCCTGGCACATTTTTTTATATAAAACGGCATCTTTCACGGCAGATCGTAGTTGCGCTTCTGATTCTTCAAATTCAACAACTTTCTGCAATTTTTTTTAATTTGGTTATATTTCTAAAATAATATATTGCTCTTGGCGATTTTTGAAGGTTTCCTGTTAAATAACTGCATATTAGATGTTTGTGCCCATCTAATGAAGTATTTTATCTCAAGTTATAGCTTATACTTGCCTTGTAAACATCAACAGGAACTTGCTTTGCAGGTTCTATAGGTGTATTCAACTTTCGTCGCTTCTTAGTGGCGGCTTCATCTTTCCCCATCTTTAATATTATTTACTAGTATTGATATGGACTTAATTACATTTAATAAACACATACATTTACTTCCACTTTTATTAATGGCCCTAAATGCCTAATGAAGACAATCCTGTCAACGTAAACTCTTCAAAAACAGTTCTGGACCTCCCACGCACATCCAGCGTCAACCCGGGCGCTAGATGGGATGACATTTATATTCTTTGCTCGCTTGTTGTTACACACACCAAGGCATTATTAGATTGGCGGCTTACTTTTATTCTTTAATTTTTTTAATAACCTCTACTAGAACTTAGTAGAGTTTTGCAGGAAAATAAAACACGCTTTCTATTTTTAATCATGAATATAGAAGTTTTATTAATTGATTATAAGTGCAAATTCTACGACCGACATATTGCTAGCAAAAAAAATCTGTATGAGCTTGATCCCTTTGCCTAAAAGCGAAATTTAAAATATAAAAAAAGAAACTTGGCGGCAAATTCACAAACATATTTAAAGCTACATCACCAGACATGATATAGTGTGATTGTAGACTTTAATAGACAATTAAAATATAATTGAGTTAGTTAATCTCTCATTTTAATTATTAGCATGTTCATATAACGTGATTCCTCAATTCACAAAGTGAAAGTGACGTCAGTTTGATAAAACCGGATAGCAATGTGGTCGTGCCGTTTTGTTTATACAGGCAAAGTGAAAGTCGAATAGAGGTGTATTTATTATCATAGGGATTGCACCGGAAAAGGGTTAAAATGTCTAATGAAGTTATAACTTTGCGCGCAGTCACATACATGTGCCCTACCCACCCTGTTAAACTATACGAATGCATCTTGGAATTACTTGAAGAAGCACTACCATGCCATACGACACTCCAATATGAAAGCCGCAAGGGCGGACCTTTGCCGGACCGTCCAGACCCATTCATCAACAATCTCGTGGACTTGGGTAAGCTAAACTATGCACTAAAAAGGAAATTTTAAACTACTTTAAGAGATTTTGCGCAGCATACTATCTTATTTGTTGCAAGAAACAATTTACCGTAATTTTTTCTAAACTAAATTCAATATAACGCGATAGTTCCCGCATAAAGGGAAGGTAGTCTAACGATAAGCAAGCGCACCCCTTTAGTGCCTATGCTAATAAACTATTTTCCATTTAATTTTTTTCAGCTTTCATGACAGCGGCCTCGTATATGGATCTCCGAGACAATAAAAATGAAGCTATAGAACTGCTGCCAGTGACTCCAATCTTTACTCATCAGATGAATCTTGAAAATAGGCCGGGATACTTCTCAGACGTCATTATTCATAGAGATAAAAAGTGAGTTACAAAGGTTAAGAATCATCTGGATATTTATTGTGAAAGCTACATACACTTGTTATCAAACTTCAACTTATCTAACAAGTGTATATTTATTTATATACACTAAAAACAGATAATTTACAATGTTATCAATTAATGTCATTGGGCTTGATAACAATAGGACAAATAATTCCACAAACTTAATTGACAATAAATTACTAACAATGGATTTTACAGAGCTCACAATGTGAACACACTTATAGACTTGCGCGGGTGCGCCTTTGCGTACTCCGACCCTGACTCACTTAGTGGTAGCAAAATTGTATTGAAAACACTACATGAAAAGGGAGAAAGTGCATCATTTTTTGGATCATTACTAAGTATGTATATTTAGTTCTGGCAAAATTGAAATCACATAATTGTTTTTTTTTAATTTAAATATTTAAAATAATTTCAAAAAGAAACCAATAAAGAATTGGCATCAATGGAAATCACAAGCATCGATGTTTAAGAAATGTTTTGAAATACATGTTTCACTAATGAATAGTAAAATTGAAATAATTAATAAATAAGTTTAATATTTAAAACACTTGAATAAAATGCTTGCATGTCAAAATCTTCCTGGATAATACCTACATTACTTCTATTTAATATTTTAGAATCAGGTTCACATTTAGCATCTGCCCATATGGTGCTGACAAAACAAGCCGAATGGGCAGCAATTGATTCTACTGCTCTTCTATACTCAAAAAAGTACATGCAAGATGGTGGAAAAGATATAATTACACTAGAAACTTTGGGAAGACTTCCTCCTTATGCAATTGTTGTTAATAAAGGAATCAGTGGTTAGTATAAATTTGCAGGTAAATTAGTTACTAATTGGGTAAAACTTGGAATCATTGTTGTTTATTGCTTTAAAAGGTACATACATTTAAATAATCCCAGGGGCTGTGCAATGGGTATTAAGACAAGGAATCTAACTCTAAAACTAATTTATAATATAACAACTGTTTTAGGAAAAGTAAAACTAGCAATAACAGAAGCACTGCTTACATTACCACAGAGTGAAAATTGGAAGAAAAGATTTGCAAAGTTTGGTGTGACCAAGTTTGATCGTAACAATGATGGCATGTACCATGGGCAAGCTGCACAGGTGCGGACCATCCAGAGTGAAAAGCTCAATGTTAGATATTATTAGAATACTTTTAGTAATCTCTCTCATGTATGTTGTCTATATTTTATACGTTGACTATACACCTAAATAATGTGTATAATCTTTAAACATAGATCTATTTTTACAATAAATAATAAGAACTGATTTAAAAATAAAATAAATTATTATTTTTGTACTTTCATTTTGTCAATTTACTTTTTCTTTTCTGTATTTTGGATCACAAAATTGAGGCCAACCACTTGATTTTTACCATCGGATTTGAGAAATTTTCGGGGTAGATTGACTGTAACAACGCATTCTTGTGTCTTACTCTTTTCCATCTCACCCGATACATCTTTCTGAAATATATTATTAAGTAAAAAACAAGTTATTGAACAAAAAACAGAAGTCATCTACAACAGATAATATGTCGCCAAATAAATCGCGAAATTTAAGTTAATAGAGATATCGCATTCAATAAATTATCAAATAAATAATAAAGGAACAATGCCATTTGGTTAGACCTACATAATATCCATAATTTATTGCTAATATGCTATTTTGTATCTACAGAATTTTAAAAAACTTTAAACTATACGATTCCACCGCCGTTAATGTGATCAATTTCTTCCTGAGATAATGGTCGTCTTCTATACTTCAGTGGTAATTGAATATCACTTATAGCACTTGTGCTCATAGCCGCTGCTGGTTGAGCAGACTGAAATCAATTGTTTATATTGTCAGAAACATTATTTCACTCCTTACTCTCGTATATTCTTATTACTTACTGCAGCGGCCGTTTGCGCAGGTTGGGAAGTCTGTGCACTAGGAGCTGCATGAGAAGTTGCCCCAGATCCCTTTCGAAACTTTATAACAGGCACTCGACACAATATGGAAGTAATTCGGACCATTATTTAACTCTCAAAGTTCGAGAGCAAGACAATTGAAGGAAGAAACAATAAGAATTTAATTTAAAGACCTTTGATGGACACAAGACATTGTTACATCAGATGTTCAGTATTGCCAGCCTTTTTTATTATATTTATTTTTGTAAACTATTAGTTTATTATTAAACTATATCTTATTTAAAATTTATAATATTTAATATTTTTTATGACATTATGGTAATAACTTTTGCTAAACACTGGCACTAATTTTTATAACACGAAAAAAACAAGATACTTATGACACTGCGAGCGAGACCTATTTTTATATCGAATTAAGAACGAATATATCGACACGCATTCACCGAAATAAGACAATATTTTCAACTAGGAAACTTTTATTTGACAATTATAATGACCGGCATTACATATTTATTGCGTCACAAATAAATAATTTGACCCTAGATATTTAATGTCGCACAACAGTTATATACGTTATCATTGTTAACATAAAATAATTATTACTTTTATTGATTTATTAAAAATTATCAAAACAAACAATTATTACAATACAACATTTATAATCACATAACACACAAAAAACAATATTACGCGAAAAGCTGTAACTTGCATCATAACATTAAGAGAGAAACTTATTACAATAATAGCAGTATCACTAATTGATACAATCTGAACATCAATAATCTGTGCTTAAACTGGTCTGCGGAAGTTCTTGCCGGCGTACTTAGCGGCAGATCCCAATTCCTCCTCAATACGGAGAATCTGGTTGTATTTCGCAAGACGTTCGGAGCGGCAAGGTGCTCCAGTTTTGATTTGCCCGGTAGACAAACCAACCACCAAGTCAGCGATGAAAGTGTCCTCTGTCTCGCCAGACCTATTGACATCAAAAATATATTATATAGAATATTATTGTAAACATGGTTAAAATATAATATCATCGTGATATACCTGTGGGAGACCATGGTGCCCCAACCATTGCTTTTAGCAAGAAGATGTGCCTGAATGGATTCCGTTACACTTCCAATTTGATTCACCTTCAATAAAAGACAATTGCAAGCCTTCTTCTCAACAGCTGTAGCAATGCGTTTAGGATTTGTGACCTAAACCAGATTTAAATTTAGAATTCATAATGACCTTGATTAATTTTGTTCTTTACGCACTTACAGTCAAGTCATCACCAACAATCTGGACAGGAGTGCGTGAAGTAAGGTTAGCCCATGCAGCCCAGTCATCCTGATCGAAGGGATCCTCAATGGAAACCAAGGGGAATTCCTTGGTGTACTCCAAATAAAGATCCGCAAGCTTGTTAGAGGAGAGGTAATCAGCTGGGTTGGACTTAGGGTTCTTAAAGTCAAGATCATAAGTTCCATTCTTGAAGAATTCAGATGCAGCCACATCCATGCCAATGTCAATCTAAAATTATAATAGCATTGTAATTTTTCTTACTTAGATCTGATAGTAAACAGGTAAAGTAATTAGTATTATGTGACCTTTCCACTATATCCTGCTTGTTTAATGGCATCTTGGATGAGGAGGAGAGCATCTTTGTTGTTGAGGATGTTTGGTGCAAATCCACCCTCATCACCCACAGCTGTAGAATCAAGGCCAAACTTCTCCTTGATGATTTTCTTCAAATGATGGTATACTTCAGTACCCATGCGCATTGCTTCACTAAATGTGGTTGCACCTTTAAAAATTACAAGTTTTATTATATTTGTAATTAATTTAATATTTCAATTTTCTAAATGCATTTATAATTACCAGTTGGCAGAATCATGAACTCTTGCATGGCAAGTTTGTTGCCAGCATGAGAACCTCCATTGATGACATTGAAGGCTGGCACAGGCAAAACGATATTAGTGTTTCCAGCCAAGTCAGCCAAGTGCTTATACAAAGGTACACCCTTCTTGGCTGCACCAGCTTTAGCTACAGCCAAAGATACACCAAGGATGGCGTTAGCACCAAACTTAGATTTATTTTCTGTGCCATCCAGAGACAGCATGAAATTATCAATCTGTAAAGAACTTCACTCATAAATAATTTTATTAACAAATTATTAGGATTGTAGCCTATTAATTTCAGCCAATTCAATTAGAACTTTCTATCATTGTATTTTAACCTATAGACAACATTATTATATACCTCCTTTTGTTGAGTGACCTCCAAGTTCTTTTTGATAAGTTCAGGTCCAATGACAGTGTTGATGTTCTTCACAGCTGTAAGGACACCCTTGCCGTGGTATTCACCTTTTACATTGTCTCTGAGCTCGAGAGCTTCATGGACACCAGTAGAGGCTCCTGATGGTACAGCAGCACGGTATAAACCCAATTCAGTCACCTTACAAAATCATAATGATTATATATTTTAAATGTAGTGTTAGATTTAATACATTATAGTATATTTACCAAATCAACTTCAACGGTAGGGTTACCACGGGAGTCGAAGATTTGACGAGCCTTGACGGATTTGATCGGCATTTTGATTTTATATGCAACTGCAATGGAAGAACCGGAATTATTATTATATTTGTTTGTACTACCGGTTATAATAACTACACCGGTATTATAGGTAGTTATATGTATAATTACAGATACAAATACGTGTAAATATCAGAAATGACGAATCTTTCAACAAATACACGGAAAAAATAGCTAATCAACACTATTAATACAATTTATACAGTATTATAGATAAAACATCGTACCAATATATGTTAATGAAACTTCACTCACTAAAGTAGTTGTTAAATTACCTATAATAGTTGTTATTTTACCAGAATTATACTCAAACTTAACAACTTTATAAAAATGAGCAATAAAAATATAATAATTTACGGTAATTCAACTTACCTTGCGAAAATCTTGGTGGAACGACGAGCAGACCAGTGGGCTAAGCGCCGGAATATGACGAGAGTTTGACCTTTACAAGGTGACATTGGTGTTGCTCACATTTTAAGAATAGTAGTTGTAATCGCATTCAATTATACGGCACATCCCTATTGAAAATGTCAATGTCATTTAGAAGATTGTTTTACTGTGTGGGTTGTTTGAAAATATACTAGTTTTTAGATTTTAAAATAATAATAAAAGTATATGAAATAAATACAATGAGTGATAGCGACAGTGCAGAAGAAATAAAACCAGTTATAGTAAAAAATGCAACAGATTTACAACGCTTACGACTAGAACGTTTGATGAAAAACCCTGTAAGCTCTATTTCACGAGTTTGTTTTTAATAATTAATATAGATATAAAGTTTTAAACATTCTTATTCTTCTAGGATAAGCCAGTCTTTATACCTAGCGCAGCGAAGCCGAAATCACTTCCTTCTGCACCAGATTTTGTTAGAAATGTTATGGGATCAAGTGCTGGTGCTGGTTCAGGAGAATTTCATGTTTATAGGCATTTACGTAGAAAAGAATATGCAAGACAAAAATTTATTCAAGAAAAAAGTGAAAAAGTAATATTATATAATATAGTCATTTATAATGCTGCAACATAGTACATTTTAAATTTTAATATTTTTAGGAAAAACTCGAAGAAGATTATCATAGAAAAATTGAAGAAAACAAAAGGCTTGCTGAGGAAAAGACTGCAAAGAAAAGAGCGAAACGTTTAAAAAAGAAAATGAATGCAAAATTTAAAAACAAAAAACCTAAAGTAGAAAACGAAAAAAAGGTCTCTGATTCAGAACATAGTGATGAAGATTCTAATAGTGTTGATGCAGCAGAAAATAAGGACGATTAAATTATAATTAAATATAAGTTTTAAATATCGCTATTTTTTTTATTTAAAACAATGTGAGTTTAATTTTTATATTCACAAACTAATACTTGTGTGCATTAGAACTAAACTATTATAACAAAATAGGAATCTAAAAGCTAGGTCTAAAATAAAAAGAGGAAATTAATCATAATGTTAATTTATTTAAAAATTGCGCTTTATGAGTAAACATGGTGTAAGTATTATAATTATTCACTACTGTACGGAAGCCATGACACTATCTTCATTTTTCTTGAGAATGACAAAACCTTCCATGACTGGTGACAGTGGTATGTATTCATCAGTTGCCAACTCTGCCCTCTCTCCGAATGATAGCAATACTGGAGTTGTATGTGTATGAGAACCCGCAATAGTTTTAGGAGTACCAGCTTTACCAATCACATCTACAGCCTGAAACAAACATTGAGTTTTGTGGTATATCTTCAGATACAGATTTGTTTTAGGGACTAATATTTAAAAGCTCTGCCTACATACTAATTATTATTATATAATAGAACAAAGAAAAGTACCTGTCCAACACGAACACTAACATTCAGAGGTTGTAGATTCTCATCAAGTGTTACCAACCAACGAGGTTGCATCGCTGTTGCTAATACATACAACAAATAATGTGATTTGCCAAGAATTACTGAAAAAAGAATGTTTAATTATTACAGATTTAAAAGAAACGTTGAGATTAGCTCCATGAAATCAAAATATCACAAAGAAATTATACATACTGTTCTTGCAGTCAAGGAAAGCTGTAAGCACGACAAGCAGGCCAGCCAATGCAGGACGATGGAGCAGTCGGCGATCGGCGTGTGTGGCACTCAAAGCCAATGTGCCCTTCCCGGCGTGACACAGACCTTGCGCTAGACGCACCATGAATAGATGTACTGGAGACTTGCCATGGTACAGAGCCAACGCACGTAACATCGTTGCTAATCTGTGATACAACATGTAATCCATGTTAGGCGGAGGATTTCTAAGAAGTCATTGTTTCCAATATTTTTAGGAGAGAACTAGTTTAGATTTTATACTTTCTTACAACTAACACTCACCTAGCATTGTTGGTACCAGCACCAACGAGACCCATAGCAAAAATGGCGTTATAAGCAACATCATTGTCAGAATCGTGAGAATATTTGTTCAATACATCAATGACTGACAGTTGTGGGTTTGATATAGAACACAGAGCGATTGCAAGAGGTACTGCACGACGCACGGCTGGTTCTCCATAACGGCCCTGAACAAAAGAAGCTATTTTTTAGCAATTGTCACATGAATGGTTCTTAATAGTTTTTTCTTCCTGTTGACTAATAAAATAACACTAAAGAACTATTAGTTATGTCTGTTCTCTGATTGTTTAAGCTAATTTTAACATACCAATTGTCCAAAGATTCTGGTACACATTTCTGCACCAGTTTCTTCAGCGAGTGCAATAACGGCGACGCCGAGAGTAGCGACAGCTTGAACTGACGACAGTTCCTTACTTGCATCCTTCTCCTTGGTCTTGCTGTCTTTGCTTGTTTTACCTGTATAACATTACATTCTTTGTTATCCCTTGCTAAGATTGGAAATGGCTTATTATTCTTAAGTAAAGTAATGGTACAAACTTTTATTTTTATCATCTTTTGAGGTGCCAGCTGTAGACTCTTTAGTCTCCTTCTTATCTTGTTTCTTAAATGCTGTATCTTCAGTTGATGATTGTTCATTCTAAAGTTTGGTAAATATTTAGAAAAATGACACTTGTAGTAGGACTAGTTTTCATTAATAAAAAAATTTAAGTATTTTTTATAATCTAAAACACTCACATCAGTTTCATAATGCTTGGAACATATATGCAACATTTGTTGTATGACAAGCACATCCCCTGTCCCTGCGTACGCGCACATAGATAAAGTAGTCTGACATAACGATTGTTGCGGTTCAGGTAACACTTCTAACGCCGCCATTGTCGCTTCTGTGCGTTCTTTACTACCTGTTTATTAAAAAACATATTTGTAAATGAATGGTGTTTATTTTGCTTAATGAGATGTTTTGAAGATTGTTATTTTGCTGCAAGCTTTTCAAAACATAGTGTTTTATTAATTTATTTAAAACAACACATTAGACTTTTCTTTCTAATTATTTACAATAACATTATGCTCAATTTTTTGTTGAAATTCATAATAGGATAATTACCCAGGAAACACAATCCCAGACCCAAATGTAAGAAACGACAATAAGTAGAAGAATGTAGATCCTTATTATCATCAATCAGACGTTGAATAATTGCACATGTCACCTGAAAATATAATACAATTAAATTTACCATTTAAAGCTATCATTGCCATATTTAAAAAAAAAACACTTCATTACAATACAAAAAAATCATGCAAAAACTTACATCACCATTACAAGATCCCACAGCAATCAAACCACAAGATATTGCTGCTAATGCGCAGATTTCTGGAGCAGCTGCTGTATCATTCAATACAGGCAACAAATGCGACAATACATCCTCACGCTGTGTACCCGCATACGCGATTCCAAGCCCTATGATAGTATATCATATTTATATTTGCTATACATTAATTTTTCTACCTCAAATAGTTGAAATTATATATAAAAAACTTTATATACATATACATAGTATAAAATGACTTACCAAGCACACTACCAATCCTCAAATTAGAACTGGGATGCAATACATAATCAGACAGCAAAGCCAAAGCTGGATCACACTCATTCCTAACTCCGCAGTTGACAAGACCCAATGCTAACAATGCCCCAGCCTTGATATGCTCATCAGCTGTGTAGAGATACTTGTCAATAGGTGTTAAACCACCATCAACATCCCAGAGATGAATCATTCCCAATGAGGCCGCAGCTGATAACATGCCTATGAAATTACAGTAAATAACCCATTAATGATTTGTCTTTATTAGATTATTAATTATAGAAATGAATGGGTCAATTGGGATAAAGCTAGTTTATTATATTATTATTATATACATTATACCAGTATATAAAATGTTTGGTAATAATAAATCTACAACAAAAATATTTTAAGAACAAAAGTAAATTTGATCCTTTATTCTTAAATTATTCTCAAATTATTTATCTATATATAAAAACAGTATTCAATCTAAACCAGTATTGATTTATTTATTACATTTACATATCAAAATGCATACCATGATCCTTATTTTTATACATCCATTTATTTCCATCTTCAGTAGTAACCAATTTATCTTGACCAAAGCCAGCATTTACAAATGCGTTGACGAAAGTGGCTGAGAGATTCTGCCTAGCCGAGTCCACTGGATGCTCAGTTAATAGAGAGGATCGAAGAGCTGATCCCGCAGACTCCAACCAGGTCTTGTATACTTCTTCTGGTGTTTTTGGCTCCATTATGTCAAGCTATGCAATTAACGTTATAGTATAAATTTACTAAAAAAAATATATTTCTTAAATAACTAAAATTTTCATTGGCTTTAGAATGACTGAAGGATTTGTATTTAATGCCTATTAATAAAAAATAAAACAACAATGTATGCTATTCTTTTTTCAAATAGTTGCAGTTACATTTCTTATGTTACTAAATGTGACATACAACCTCTAGATCTGATAGCAGCACTTATTGATTCAATTTTATACAATTAAAAAAAAGTATTTTTTATTGCTAATATAGTTACCTCTCTTCCCAAGCTAAGATAATGATCATTAATATGCGCATTAAGCAGAATGGTGCGTAAATCTTCATCGTCAACGTCAATGGGTACGTATTGACGTGCCAACATGTAACAAATCTGTTTCTTGATCAGCCTAGAACAATAATAATATTTTACCACACTAATTACTAACCATATTAGTATGTTATTATTGAATAATTATATTGTATAGTTGCACTTTAATCAAGACTAACTGCCTTAAAATAATGAGTCCAATTTATAATAGTATATAGATAACCCAGTCTATAATCCATAGATTAAGTGCATACCAAAAACTTTAATATTCCTGCACTATAAACATGAATAATTATTTGTGAGTTTTTATTTAAGAACTTTATTGCGTAATTAAATTATAAAAAAGGAAAGCATTCTCCACAAGTTGACATTCAGGACAAAATAAAGAGACCGCATGGAACAATAATATGAGCAAACAGTTCAAATTAATCTATAAAATGACCTCAAATACATACAAAGTCTAATGATAAATATATCATTGACATTGTCCAATCATTTTATTCTATTCTTATTATATTTAAATTACTATGGGTTTTTGTATAAACATTGCGAGTGTACCACTTTTTCATATTAGCTGCCTACCTTCAAATAATGCTATTACTTACGGATCAGTGCATGCGTTAAAGACCTCTTCACATTTGGCTTTGTCATGTAACTGCATAGCAACAAGCAGCGCGCGGGGATATTCACCAAATTTCAAATACGTGTCAAGCACACCTTGAAGTATCTGCGTTGACTCTGGTTCAACTACATAGCTTGCACAACTGCAAAAGTTTAATAATTTATTTCTTAGATTTTGTTTTTCAAATTTTTGCACTCCTCCATCACTTATTATATCTATTTATTAAACAATAAAAAATTAATGGAACCATTCATCACAGCAAGATGTATCAACTGTTGATCAGTTCAAAATTACAAAGTAAAACAAAATAATATCATATGCAATAAATACCAGTTGCTATAACTGCTAGCCTTTTACATAATAACAATATAAATTAAATTCCCCTGTAAATTGCTATAATAATTAAAATTATTATACCCAATCAGATACAAGCAAACTCGTGGGTAGTTGCTAGAATCCATATGTTTGGTAAGAAGATCTAGCTGGTCAATCTCCATGAGCAAGTCACAGGCTTGTATCTCAGCAGAGTGTTTCATATCAAACTGTATAACATCACGAACAAGAGGTAACAGTGTTTCTGTGTTATCTACATTCCACTCTTCAGCAATTTCACCTTCCAATTGCCTAAAACAGTTCCATAAAAAACTTAGTTATTTTGCATCTAAGAGATTCCTTGGCATATATGGAGCTTAAAAATTGTACATTGCATTTGAATGCCCCCAACATAAAAACAATCAACTTCTATGTGCATATGTTGCTTTTGTACATGTATAAAAATGTATCAATATATTTATAGTTCAATTTTACTGGGTAAAAATTTAGTTAGTTCTATGTGCATTATTTAAATAAGAAAATACAAATACATACAATGCATTAACCTTAAACTGTAATAGCTTAGTTAACATAATGAAATGAAATGAAATCTATTTAAAATATATTACCTGACATATTCATGTCCCCAATCACCAACATTGGACATAGTGCCAAGCAAACAGTATTTGAGACACTCTCTTTTCTCTACAGCTTCCTGCCAAAGAACAACAAAAATCAAAGGCAAGAACAAATAAGATATGGAATATTCGTAATAATTTTATGTTGTACTTACAGGAGCTCCACTCACACCCATAGCAAGCACTGACACTACATCGGCGCAGAAGCTTTTAGTTTTAGGATCTTTAATTTTCTCATAAACCTCCTTTAAAGTAGGATAATGTTCCCTCAAAAACTTCAAAGGTTTCGGTACTGACGTCATAGATGTAGTAGACGTCCGAATAAGATTACTTAGCATTTGCAAGGCAGGAAAGTACAAATGCACATCATCACTCTAGAGGAAAAATATAGGTTATGTAGTAAAATACAAAAAAATAGAACACAAGGAAATAACACTTGTAAAATACTTACAACTAGCTTCTCAACGAGCATGTTTAGTTCTTCCTGCAGCCGCTTATCTTCCTCAGACTGAAAGCAAAAATTATTTTAGAGAACAATACGTATTAAACTTCACTTACTAGTTTTAGGAGGATATTCACCAAGTCATCTGCAGCGGGTGCAGGATCGGCCTTTTTCTCCTCCTCAGTTTTAGTTTTTCCAGTCATTTTTATTTTATTATCAAGTAAATACAAATAACGCCAGCAATATTCTTTGATACAATAATGATTCTCACAAAAATTGGCTTGTCATGTCACCAACGCTGAAGTTTATTGTTTTAAAATTAAAAGAGTTTTGGCACGGATACAAAAATTCAGCTTTAGAAAAAAAAAAAATTCAAAACATTTATTCGAAAATATAATTATTCTCCTTAATTTAATCTGATTATAAACAAAACTAAGAAGAAAATTTTACGAACGTATATTTATTTAAGCGCGATTTGAGGTCCACCATAGGTAACCATTCTACCTACCCCTACAAAGTAGCATGACCATGTTATAAGTTATGAACATATACATTCACCTAACAGTAGTACTTCCAAGAATATGGTTAAACTTATTGCATTAAACATATCTGTATACACACATAGGTATAACTAGCGAAGGCAAAAACAATGAAAAAAATACTTATTCAAAGATTTTAGAGGGAATGTATAATGTTATACACCAAGATTATCATAAACTCGTAGGTCGTTAGCAGGTAGTGACTTCATATGGCTTTATTCCTACTCCAGGAGCGCACGCACACCATTTTGTTATTGTAATAGGACACAATATTATAGTGAATAATTTTTATTGATTTGTCTACTTAGCAGTTATTTTGCGGTGCAGTCTGCAGTTTTAATTTTAGCAGCGCAGTCGACACAAAAACTGGTTTGTTTGTTATTTATTTTATTTTTCAATTTCTAAAGAACCTTGTTATTTATTTATCATTATTTATTCAGACAGAATGCAGAGGTTTGCGAGATCGTTAACATCTTTCGAAAAGACTAAAGCATTTGCTGTGAAAAAAATGGTGACTACAATTGAGCCTCAGAGAAATTTACTTAATTTATGGGACATTCCAAAACCAAGATCGTTACCACTAATTGGAACTAAAGTTGACTTTTTGTTAGCTGGTGGTAGTGCTAAGTAAGTATTTTATTAGTATGTGTATTTATTTTGCGCAGCATTTCTTCATTTATTTCACTAAAAATGTTTTTCATTAAGTTTAGAAAATATTTATTTGCAAATTTAGCGTAAACTTTTCCATTACTAACTTGCAGTTTACATGAATACGTTCATAAGCGACATCAACAACTTGGCCCGATTTTTTGTGAAAAATTCGCTAAAACTGAGATCGTATTTATTAGTGATCCACAAATGATGAAATTGTTATTTTTGAAACTCGAAGGAAAGTATCCTGCGCATATTTTACCAGATCCTTGGGTTTTATACGAAAAAGTATATGGATTTAAAAGAGGCTTATTTTTTATGAATGGTGAAGAATGGTTGAATAACCGAAGAATAATGAATAAATTTTTGTTACGAGAAGGAACTGAAAAATGGATTGATGCCCCGATAAAAAATGTGGTAGATATTTTCTTAAGTAAATGGAAAGCTAAAGTTGATAATGAAAAACTGATGCCTAATGTTGAAGCTGAGTTTTATAGATTATCTATTGATGGTAGGTATTTATCCTTAATACGTATAATAAACAGATAGACAAAATAAAATATAAAATTCTTTTAAAACTTATTTTAGTAATAGTTGCGATTTTAATTGGAGCTGAGAAAACTAATGTAAGCAAACATTATGACCAACTATTGGGTATATTCGCTGAGGAAGTTAAAAAGATATTTATGACTACAACAAAATTAAGTGCTCTACCATTACAAATATGTTACCGTTTGAATTTAAAGCCATGGAAAGATTTTAAAGAAAGTGTCGATGTATCTTTATTTTTAGGTATGAACTTTATGTTTGTTTGGTTTTAATATTGAAAAAACTAACTTATTTTATTGCACATTTATTTTAAAATTTATTATAATTAGATTATGGCAAGCTTAAGATTTTTTGCTTATTATATTTTTAGCTCAGAAATTAGTTAAAGAAATGTTACTAAATGGCAACAATTCTGGTTTAATTGCAAAACTTAAAGATGAAAATGTGTCGGAAGAAAATATTACAAGAATTGTAGCGGACTTTATAATTGCAGCTGGCGATACGGTAAGCAAACTCCATGTGCAAAATAGAGGAAACATGCATAATAAAAAGTTTGTTTTATCATTATGCCATATTTAATTTCAGACTGCGTATACGCTATTATGGACTTTATATTTGTTATCAAAAAATGAAAAAGTAATACATGAAATTCGAAGAAATAAAGCATACTCAAAATTTGTTTTGAAAGAATCTATGCGATTGTATCCAGTCGCCCCCTTTTTAACGCGAATATTAACTAATGATGTAGTTTTGGGATCTTTCAAATTAAGAAAAGGGGTGAGTTCCAGCTATTATATTTTTAATTTAGCGTATTTTTTCTATAAAGATGAAGTAATCAATTAACTTTGAACTATGGACGTCACTATTCGCAGCTGTCATTAGTGTCATTACTGTCAATCGGCGTAAATTAAGCTTTTGGAAGAGATTTTTATAGAATATAATGAATTTATCTAAAGTTACTCTTAGAGCAATTACTAAACATTATTCTATTCGAACATTTAGTGCCCTAAGTAGGACAAAATATGTTACTCCATTTATAGATGAGAGGTTATATGAGCTGTATAAATTCCCCCTGAAAAATTGCGAACGCTCGTTATCTTTGCAAGGTTTTGTAGAATGGCAACAAGAGACATATAACAGCATTTGTAATAGTTATCCTGTGGGTGTAATGCAGGATTCTTTATTATATATTCATGATGTATCAGGACTCCCTTGGTGGGCTACAATAGCTACATCTACATTGTTTCTTAGAGGATGTATGACTTTACCACTTACTATTTATCAGAATTATATACTAGCAAAAGTAGAAAATATAGGTCTTGAGCTGAGAGAACTGCTCGATGAGTTGAAGATGGAGACCGCAATGGCTAAAAAGATTTACAACTTGAGTAATAAGCAAGCGATGCACCTATTTAAACGTTCAATGAAAAAACAATACACGAATCTCATAGTCAGAGATAATTGCCATCCATTCAAAGCTAGTTTAGTCATTTGGTTACAAATACCCATTTGGGTGTGCACATCATTTGCTTTGAGAAACTTGGTTCAGGTGGAGTCACAGTTTGATGCTGCAGCAATGATAACTTTTACAGAATTGACTGTCGGAGGTTTTGGATGGATTCCAAATTTGACTGTACCTGATCATTCTTTAGTCTTACCAATTGTCTTCGGCCTTTCAAACTTAGCTATTATTGAGGTCCAAAAGATGTCCAGAGTGAGACCACCTTCTAAAGTTTATAATTTCTTCACAAATGTATTTAGGATATTTTCTGTAGTAATGATACCTGTAGCCGCTTCTGTTCCATCCTGTATGTGCCTCTATTGGACTGTATCCACTACATTTGGCTTAGTACAAAACCTAACTTTGTTATCCCCGCCAGTAAGAAGAAAACTAAAAATTCCCATTACTCCAAGTGAACTTGAATATCCATACCAGCACATGGCTGGAGTATTAAAAGAAAGAGTTAATAAAATTACTCCATCATTTATGAAATAAATGTGACTGTGATTTATGTGTAATAAGAAATATATTTAAGATTTAACTTTATATACATTTGTTTTCTTTAATAAACTGCTTAAAATGTTTTTGTCTTTTAATTAATGATTATACTTTATTATAAATAAGAGTCTGTTATTGAGATTCTCTAATTTATTTATATTTAAAAAACACGTGTTTTATTTTTATTTTCGTATTTGCATAAGGCACAATTAAAAAATAAAAGGTATTTTTATACATTTATGGTATTTTAAATAAGACTGAAAAATTATATAATGTTCATTAATCTCATAGAACAGAATTCTAAAATATTCTTACATAGATTTTAAATAGGTGATTTATAAAAATAACATTTCAGACACCAATCGTCGCTTCAATATACACCTCTGGCAGAGATGAAAGTAATTTTACAAAGGCAGATGAGTTTCTGCCTTACCGATGGGACCGGAACGACATAAGAAGAGCACAGTTAAACAATTTTGAGTCATCTGCGTCTCTACCATTCGCTCTCGGCGCAAGATCGTGTATTGGAAAGAGAATTGCAATTGTACAATTGACTGAGCTAATAAAAGAGGTTCTCTAGATAAATATATGTATACATATTATAAATTAATTCGGCAGTATACAAGATATTAATTTTTTATAAAAATGTTTTATTTTCCAGATTGTAGAAAATTTCGACATAAAATGCCTAAACAATGAAGAAATAAAAGCTGTAACGTCACAAGTCCTCGTACCAAACAAAAATATTGATCTGGAATTTTCCATTCGAGAATAAAATGAAGCTTAACAAGTTATAAAGAAAACTATAAATGTAGAATAAAAATATATATTAGATTTATTAATAAAGATATTTTAAAACATTAAAATTCTGTCAATTAATTCATATAAATTTAAGTAAGTTAAATAATAAAATTACATTTTAGAACACACTGTACACAATTAATAAATAAAATCACAGACTACGCACATGACATTGCAAATCTACCTTCCTTGTTACAAAGAAAAAATCAAATTTATTTACAAAACTAGCTGTTGCCCGCAACTACGTCTGCGTAATAACGAAGATGTTTCATATTTTAGTCAACAGACAATGCCTATCACACTTCTGTAACAAAGTGGCATCTAACTATAAAAATGACACCTAACCTCAAATTCAAATACTGCACAAATGCAATCCAAAATATGCCAAGAAAAGAACAGCCAAAATCGTCAAATATAATCCGCTAGAAATATTTAGGTATAGTATGTACTATTAGATACGGCGGCCACTCATCATCGGGTATATGTAACTCAGTGAAAACACAACGATAGCGCGTTTTAAAATACTACTAACGCCATCTATTGTCAACATTTAGAACTAAAAATTATTTTGTTCGTCTTAATTTATTCGTTCCATTAGGTACTGATAGGTTCAAACTAATACATCCTATTTAAGCGGACGTCTTCATCATAGTAGCTCCAATCTTTAATTTCAGTTCAATCAGTCGAAAATCTAATAAAATTTATACAAACTTTCATCCCCTATTTTATCCCCTTGGGGGTAGAATTGATCAAAATCCTTTCTTAGCGGATGCCTACGTCATAACATCTACCTGCATGCCAAATTTCAGCCCGGTCCGTCCAGTGGTTTGGGCTGTGCGTTGATAGATCACTATGTCACCTTTGAGTTATATATATTTACAAAATGGCAGTGTATTAATCTCAGTACAAAAAGTAGCAACATGGAATGTATAATTTCCTAGATCGATCTCACTAATACCTACAGTATAAGTTATAGTATATATAGGGTACTCTAGTTTGAGATTAAGGCATTATTTAATGTATTTGTTATTATTAAGTAACTATAAAATCTTTAATACAATTTCACTCAGAATTTCTGCTCACTTCACCACCCACTACTTTCACACACGTTCCACACAATTATTAAAACATTGGCAAATCACAGATTTAATATCATCTATACACTCCTCTTTAAACTCCCTTTTCAGAAACTCTCGAAATAACTCTATCCGTTTTGCTTCTACAATCGTCGCTGTTAACAAATATTGAATTGACTCGAGTCGCAAATAACTCGCACCGTCAGCAAGCGACCATGAATAAATTCTTAATACAGTGTCAGTGTTTAACCGAAATTGGATAAGAGCATTATGTAAATCGATTTTGATTTTATGTAAAAGAAATCTGTCTGCTAAAAGCAAAGTTTCTAAAACTGTTTCTATATCTTCTGCAAATGGGAACAATTCACTTTTAAATTCAGGTTCATTGTAACCCAAAAAGAGTAAAGTTAATAGATACTGAAATGAATGTTGATTTACATGTGGCAACCGAACTGTCGCTTGCGTAGACTCCATAAACTTGCCAAGTAACATTGCATTGAAAACTTCGGAATTCTCACACAATAAACTTCTGTTCACGGTAACGACAGAGGAGTCATCCATCTCAAAAGTAACAGAGTCACCTTCTTTGTTTTGTATAAAATCAGGTACTATAACATTAAAATCTTTGAAATGAATTTCTTGGGGTTTTGGATTCTTGATTTTTATACTTTGAGCTAATTTCACAATAGCCACTATAGCAATATCCACAATTTCTTTACATTCAGTCAGCGAAGAGAATAGAATAGGCAATGCATTACAATCTTGATAATATTTCTTCAGCATTGCTATATTTCTGAAAAAAAAAAACATCAAATTTTTTTTTAATTATAAAGCTCACAAACATGTTTTAGTGTCACAAGCTTAATGGTAAGAAACAGGAACAACAGTGCCTACCTACCCTTATGCTATATATGTAAGTTGTGATTAGAGGGTAGTTATGTAAGGTTTTTATTGAATTGTATAATGGCAAGTGACTACCTCACCGTCTAGCAGTCGTTAGAAAGCTCAATAAATGATCACACTCAAGAAGGAATTTTATTTCCATAACTACGACATACACATCACCTTATAATATCAGCATAGTTATAAACGGTTATTACTGTATTAATATGAAAAGTGTATAATAATAAAACTTACTCCACAATATAAGGTATTGTTAATGCAAAAGTGCATTTAAAACGACTAGATGGATGAAGAAATATATAACTTATTTCTCCAAGACCATAACCTGATTCAGCTTGTTCTCTCAATAGCTTAATGAATTTTGTACACAATTCAGTTATCTGAAATTAAAACAAGCAAATCATTTTAATTTAATGCATTTTCGTTTTGAGTTATTAATAAAATTTAATTGATTACTATTTGTTAATTATTACACAACATTAACTTTGATCAGATTGAGATCTCTTTGCCTGTGCTTAACTGTAATAAATTTTTTAATTAATTAAAAAGCAATATACTTACTTGCTCACACTGAACACATTTTTTTATTGGATGTTTTGGATTAACCATCATTTTATGTATTTTCAGTGGAATTTTAAATTTAATCATACGAATTATAGACAGTGGATGACTGAAACAAAAAATATATTATTTTTCTATTTGAATTAATATAAGCATAAGAAACACAATATACACACCTCAATATTTGAGTTAAAATTTTCGAGATCCGTCCCATTGGCTTGTCACATTTATTCAAATAATCGAGAAGTGCAGAAACACACTCTCGCGATATAATACCATCTAATGGCATTGCGTTCATTGGATCACCACCGCTAGTTGGTTTATAAATGCCATTAGTGACTCTATGCATTAGAATTAAAATGCAAGCCACTTGCGAAGACCCACTTGATTTCTTGGCCTTTCTATCTGTAATAAATGAAAAAGAAGATTTATATTTACTTAAATAAGCATTTATGAGTTTATAATGTTATCAAAAAAGAATAATTTAATATAACTAAATTACCTTTTAAGGAGACTTCATCATCTAAACAACTATCATCTTTCATAATGAGATCATCAAATTCTTCTGTTATTAGTTCATCATTTGTGTTGATTATGCTAGTATTATCATCTTCATCTTTTGTTACAATATCAACCTCATTGTCATTACACACTGGTGAGTAGCGACCTGATATATCGGAGTCAGATGAATCTAGAAAATGTATGATTACTAATCATATACATTATGTGGCATTAACCAAAAGCTGTGGGCATTATCACTTAACATTAAGTTTCACATAGTACACACATATTGAAATCAAAATTAATCAGGTAACCTCTACCAGTCTAACCACTAAGATTATATATATTTTTATATAAGGATTTGAACATGTGCTATTGTTCGGAGACACGTTTTATTTCGTGGTTTTCCAACAAAGGCTTAGATCCCAAAATGCACATGGCCAGATGTATCAAATTACTTACCACAGTCAATGCTAAAAGGCGAAGAAGGTGACATAGTGCTACTCGGACTGAGTGGAGCTCCGTCACCAGAGAAACAACCAGATTCTGGACTCCAGTCGGGGCAAGAATATTTTCTTTTACTACCAAATCCAGGATATTCAGGGCTAAAGCCTGACTGTTCTCTGTAAAAATTGTGTACAGGGTTATAGCCTTAAATTAATATCTCATTGTTACTCCCCGCAGAGAAATATTATATATACTTTGTGAAATTTAGTATATTTTATTTTAGTGTTGTTTTAGATTATTGACAAACTTTATAAATAATTTAGAGTTTTTGTGGCTAACTTTACAATTATGGTTCACTGTTGTGACCTAACAGGGTTTTATTTTTTAAAATAGTTATGTAAGTCATTATAAATTAGCTAAAATATAAATATATATACCCATCAGAACATTTCATAGTTGCTGGATAGATTGGACTGCTGTCACCAGATGGCCATGGTATCAAGTCGGCATGCTAAAATAAATATTAAAAAATTGTTGAGTTGGATTTGAATTTGGAATTGTCCTCGTATGTATTAAATATCAATACTAAAATATAAAACCTACAATACCTCTTCAGGGTAACACGGTTGTTTTCTACTTCTTTTAAGATTTTTACATTTAGAACTTTCTTCGTCACTATCACTATCAATACGGTTCACAAGCGACACATCGTCAGTTTTTTTCTGCTTTCTTAGCTTAGCTTTTCCATGTTGAAAGCGCATCGTACTTAAATATTCCTTTAGTTGCTCAGTTAATATATCAATTAAACCTTCATTTATGAGTATTTGCAATGCTAAAAGTTATATGAGGATCATCAACATACCAACATTAATTGTACATTAAAAAAAAGTTTTAGCTAAATAAAATGGAATTATAAAACAACATATCTTTTTTAATTTGTACACACATAAATATTTAAAGATGCTTTATGACACTTACTACTGAATTTATTTTGATTAATAAAACATCTTATTGAGACAACATCACAATCTTACCACAATCATATTGGAAAAAAGTTGATAACATATTCAGCCATATAGTCTTATAAACTAATTAAAACACATTTGTGTATAATAGTTTCAGTCTTGGGTCTTAATATCTGGTAGTATAATATAATTGCAGGGCACTGACAGTTTCTCTATTCATATAAAATTACCTTTATCATCAAACACATACTCCAACAAGGCTTGAAATGCACAATGACTTATTTTTGTAGCAGCAACTAATAATGTTAATCCACCTGAATGCAGCAATCTAGACCTGTTCACAGATTCTTTACTCAATTGTGCAAGAGCTCGTGGAGCTGAGCAAGGCCATTGCGACACTGAAATCAATAAATTATTTTTTTATGGCTCATCAAGCTGCTGCAAGCTATTTGTTTGTGAATTTATTATTAATAAGCTTTATATTATACTATGTTATTGCTTTAATAATTATAAGATGTAGGGAATGTACAGTTAATAAATATTTGACATAAATATCATAGATAACTAATATATCTAAATTATAAATCAAATAAAAAATAGGCTCCCTTAATAACAATTATTATAAAGAAATGAAACGAACCTGTCTTCTTCTGTAGAACATTAACAAGAGATTCCACAAAGCCAACCTTTCCTAATTCAAGACGACTGCCATGTATGTAACAAAGATTAAATACAATTTGCAGAGAAAATGTTTCATAATGATTTATGAGCTCTACCAAAGACTTGTATCCTTTGCAATCACCATTAATCTAAAAAAACATTTAAAAATTATTACTCTCAAAAAAACCCCTATCTTTCTTAGAGCACAAGTTAGTACACATTATAGAAATCAAGATAAGATAGATTTTTATGTAGTATATGTATTGTGTTTACTTAGTTATTATTACTTTTTACTTATAACTGTGCTTGATTTTTACCACTCAGACTGACAAAGGTTAGCACCAATGGCATTAAGCTCGCCTGTGTACCATTTTGTGCAATAAAGAGTTTTATTACCATTAACAACTAGACAAATTAATAAGATTTATATAAATTACTGTCTTACTTCGAGTGGAATTTGGATCCAGGCATACTTTATTCTGGTTGCTTAGTATTTTTAAAACTATGAGAGGTATTGTATATACCTATATATATTATTTAAAACAAACCTGTTTATCAGCACATTGTGGCACAGGACGTGCAGTGAATGTAACTAAACATTTTAGTATAGTCTCCATGAGTTCTCCTTGACTCTTTAAAAACGTGCCACCTTCTTTACTTGAAGTTGTTTTATCAAAAAGCCCAGCTTCTTCACAATTGGCGGACATAAGCCTAGCCACACAGCCAATACAATCATGTGTTAACATTTCCTCCCTCTTATCTATTTCTATCCATAATTTGCTGCAATTTACGTAAGGTAGTAATAAGCATATATACCTATAGATATTTAATAAGTAACGGAATATTGTTTTGCGATTGTTCTAGGTTTTGAGATTAATACAGATTAATTTACAAAATAATTAATTCCTCCACTACACACCAAACATCAATGCCTGTTGATATTATTGGATTTATTAATATGTTAACAATGTAATGTTGAAAATCTTACAACAATATATGCAACAGCTGGAACAAAATCTGTGCCCAGACTGTACTTTCAAAACCCCTATTATAGACTATTTTTAAATGTAATATTTTAGTTACGCACAAACTAAAGACCTGTTTTATAATTATATAAATATAACTATTTCTAAATATATTTTTACCATTATAGCAATGCTTGTAAAAAAACAATTTATTACCTAAGAGCCCTAACAGCCATTATGAGGGTTGGATTTGAAGTACTTTTGTCTCTCTTCTCAATAATTTCAACCAAAGCTTTTACCACACCATAAGAATGGAATTTATAAGCATTCGATCTTTTTCTTGATAGATTACCAACAATTCTGCAAGCTCTTCCCAAAATACTGTCTTTAGCTACTGTTTGTAATATTGTTGCTATATAACCATATATGTGCAGTTTTTCAATCTGAAATAAATATAGTATTGAATAATGTATTATATATGAACTTGCCAACTTTGTTTTTGTCATTATTTAAGCTAAATAAATTCATCATTTGTCCAACAGTGTAACATCTGTTTTTATTCCAACTAATTCATGGTTTGATATGGATGTTAAATCTAAGATATAAGGACACACAATACTTATTTCATTCCTTTTTAATTCTGTGTTTCTGATAATTGTTTGGCCAAGGTTACAGTTGTTAAAAGATGCAAAAAAATACTGCTTACCGGTACAATACATTCCTCATTAAGACAACAATTTCCTAAAATACTTAGTGTGATATCCAATATTTTCTCATTTGGCTTACGAATCAATGGTATAAGGCATTCAAGACCATTGTTTTCTTTAAACGCTCTTATACCTTCATCAGATGTGATAATCTTAGAGCGAATTTTTGATAGCGCAGTTTCCACCGTACTTGAAGACGACGATTTTAAATTTTTCACTATCTCTATTACGAGTTTATCGTCCATTTTATTATATTTTAAATTATTGTATACATTCACTAATGTCCTGTAAATATTTAAAAATAAGTTCATATTTTAATTCATCAATTTTTGTAATTAATTTAAATTACAAACAGCCTAAAAATGTAATCTTCAGATACCAACCTGTCAAAAGCACTATGTAACTAAGTCCATTCCAATCTAGATATAATCTACAAAACTACATATACTTTTATGTAATTTATATATATTAATAAATTACAATGATATACTATATACAGAAAATATTCGATTTATTTAAAAATACGATAAAATAAAATGAAGGATCTGACACTTGCACTGTATGAACTACGTCCAGACCATAAGTTTACATTATGTGACCTATAATTGTGTTATTATTTAGTTTACAGAGCTTTTAAATGGAATATAAAAGATACTAGCAGTTTATTGTTATAATTTCTTAAAGACGATGAAAACAATACAATTAAAATATTTAAACTATACACAAAATATTCATTATTTCTCAATATGTCTATACCTCAACAAAGAAATAGGGAAGTCAAAATTAATTAATTGATTAAATCGAATATTGTAGTATAATTATTCGATAAAATTATAACCATCTGATAATTAAGTTTTATGGGATATTTAAATTAGATGTGGTTGAATTTTTAACAATTTCATTATTAAACTTATTATAATGTTGCAAGAACTCGTCCCTTTGTCTTTATTTGAAAACATCCAATTACAGAAAAAAATATTGAAAATACCTCGGTATATGTTGGAGGTTATCGCAGAAGTTTTTCCCATTTTATATATTTATATTATTTATTCTAGCAATTTAATATTTGTGTAAGTTAAATAATGGTCAGACGAATTACTTTCCTTAATATTTCTGCTTTATTAGTCTTTAATTTCGTCTTAATTTCCGGTAAACTTCTTGCGCCAGAATCGAAGTCAAATATAAATAAAAAAATACTAAACGATTGTGAGCGATGCCATTTGTTAGTAGAGTCTTTTAAATACTGGTTGGAGAAAACATCTCGTGGAAAATTCGATGGCGGTGATGCTGACTGGGAAGAAAAGAAGTTAACCACATATGCTAGGAGTGAAGTCAGATTAGTGGAGATTGAAGAAGGTCTATGTTCGGAATTAAAGAAATTTAAAGATCAGTGTTATGCATTTATTGAAGATGCAGAACAAATGTTAGAAATCTGGTGGTTTGATAAAGATTTGAGCGCCAGTGAACTTTCTACTTGGTTGTGTGTGGAAAGACTGGAACATTGTTGCCCAGAATCTCATTATGGGCCAACTTGTGAACCGTGTCTTAAAGATGTGAATAATAACGTATGTAGTGGGAATGGTAAATGTGATGGAGATGGTTTTAGAAAGGGAATAGGTATTTGTTTATGTAAAAAAGGTTATTCTGGTAAACTTTGTGAGCAGTGTGATGACAATTACTTTAGTTCCAATGGAAAGTGTTCTGCATGTGATAGAGCTTGCGATGGCTGTACAGGGAAAGGGAAAGACTCCTGCTTGGCTTGTAGGAGTGGTTGGGTTTTAAATGATGAAGGGTCATGTGCAGATGTAAATGAATGTTCGGAGGATGATATATGTAAAAATAATCAATTTTGTGTTAATATAGAGGGCTCCTATAACTGTAGTGAATGTGACAGATCATGTACGTCTTGTATAGGGCCTGGGGCGTCAAATTGTACCTCATGTTCAAATGATAATGAGCTCTGGAATGGTATATGTGTAGATGAGAATGTGAGGGAGCATTTAATACAGAGTGCTAATCAAAAAGTATATCTGTATGTTACTTTTGGTATAATCTTATTCCTTATATTTAGACGATCCAAGACTTTGGCTTCATCTCTTGCTGTGGTTGTAGCAGTTTGTATTTATATACTAGAATATAAAATGGCAATATCAAGTTTCAAAGTATTTTTCTATTATTTATTTAAAAAATAATTGTTAATTAAATTTTGCATTCCATTATTTTTAAGTTATAAAAAAACTCAGTGTAATCATAATTATAAATAGGGAAATGATTTAATCATTAATAAAAAAAAACAAAGTAATTTATGGTGTATTAAAAATACATTTTATTGCAAATATTTATCAGTGTCACATATATACAAAAACTATAAATTGCAGCAAATACACAAAAAACGTAATTCTAAACATATACATTAAAATTAGTACTAAGTATAAAGAATATATAAATAAATGTCTCTAACTTATTTTAAGTTTTGCGTTTGCACATAACTCCAATCCTTGAATACATTTATGCTACTATTCAACACTTCCGTATCCCAGTTTAGAAGGGAAGCATAAAGCTAAGTTTACATCAATGTAGCATTATAATTTAAAATGTCAATATAAATAAGGTAACATAGAAGTAATTCTAAATTCAAATATAGAGTAAGAAATTGTATAAAAAACATTTAAATAGCAAATGAATAAACAAACTAATAAAGTTTGAGAATTGGCATTAAATTTGGCAGCTTTCAAGCATACAGTATACAATATCATCAGTCTATAAAGATACGTAATTAAGGCCCGCTACAGAAAGGCGAAGTCAGACAGCGACACAATGTGCCCGCGTGTTTATTTATTCTTAGCAGCGCTTCTATAATACGCTCTAATCTATTCATGAATCTGCCGAATTTTAATTAGGCGAATTTAAAAAAAGATACGGCACAAAGAATATGCAGGAATAAGCACGTTGTGTTCTATAACAATTCTGCTACGCCTAATTTCAAAGCAATATATCTTTGGTAAGACAACAGTTAAATGATGACATTAGTGAAACAAAATCTACGAATGTATATTAATAATATTAAGTGCAATCGTTAATACCATTATAGACAATAATAAAAAATAAAGATTAAATTATAATTAAATGTTATATAAATTAAATAGAAAAAAGTTGATTTTTTGTTCATTTTTTGGTATATTTTTTAAGTACTAGAATAGCGCCACCTAGAATCAAAACTTATGTGCGAAAATAATTTAAATGGACAGTGTTTTCGCAGCAAAACGTGTGATATATTAATGTAATTGTATAATAGAACTAAGGTACAGTGCTACCACTACGTTATTATAAAATAATACTCGAAAACTACTTATCTACAAAGACTAGCATTTGAAATGCTACAATTATGAGAACGCATGAAGTTACGGACCAGTGTTTTTAAGATTACGTTTTAAATACAATTTACATCGTTGAAACCGTTCATTTGCAAATGCAACACAAATTTGTTTCTGTTGTCAATGTCATGCTGCAGTTTATTATTGCTTTGGTATAATTTACATATTAGAAATAATTATGCACGTACAGGGTTTTTAATGGTATTGGAAGAAAAAGAATCAGAGTCACCCGGCATGGTTATTTTTGATTTCAAGAAAAATTCTGATACACAAAACCATGGTAAAAGATAAGTGACACTCTTACGCGCTGTATTTTAATTAGTTTTTTTTACACATTAAAGTGAGAAATTTAAATAATCGATTAACTTTCTTTTTCAAGACAGTAGAGGGATTAATATTAAATTACATATAATGAAATAGTAATTAAACAGTTGAAGATCACATTATTATTGTTTATTAGAAAAAAATATATATGATAAAATAATTTTGAATTGAACACTCCTTTTTTAATAAAATTCTTCACCAATATCAGTCTGAGCCAATTAAGCTAGATATATATAATCTAATTTCGGTCCCTCGATATACATATAATACTTTATGATACAATTTTATTACAAATGAGTGAAAAAAGACAATGAAATTATAACTTCATATTTAAAATGCATTTCCATTTGATATGCAATTTTTATGATTATTTTATTTTGCAAATATGCATAAAACGTACGAAATGGATAAAAAATGCAGTCTAATAAGTATATAAATATTTTTATATCAGTCTGTTCTGCGGAATGTTTTTTTTGTAATAATGTATCCACTTGTCTTTCATTATCTTCCAAAATAAGGGCAACGCCTCAATTTGATCAACATTCACAATATTGTTTCATAAAATTTATTTTGAAATTATCAGTTAAGAAAATATTTTTTCCATTGCAGCAGTCATACTTCATTATTAATTTGCATAAGAATCTTTTGTGTCCCTTGAAATTTATTGTTCTACATACATATAAAGCTTGCACATAGATGCCTGGCTGTATTTAGGATAAAAAAAATTCTTACGAAGACTTATTACACAACATTCTCCCTGAGATATACTTAACCAGAATACCTGATAATGTGAGAATAATGTATTTTAAAACTGAAACAATATTGACGCATTAGATTGGTACAGATTAAACAAATCAAATATTTGTTCCAAACGTGTATTGAACCCAGGTCTTTCGAGGCGATGCTACTGGCGCGCCAATCACTCAACATAGGCTATAAAAGGCAAATTAATTATAGGAAGTCTAAAATACTCAATTCGATAGTCTTGCAAAATATAAACGGAATATTTATGTACTCACTTACCTATTATCCATTTTTTGTATACACTTTTACATTAGTTTCATTCCAAAGTGGATCTATGGTGGGAGGACAACTGTGAAGCAAGTTGCCTATGTTGTAACAAACAATATAATATTCCTGCCTGCGCCATAGCATCGACTGTTCCTGCTGCTAATAAATCTATACGTTGTTTTATCTGATTACTGCCCGATGGCCGTAGGAGCGTCGGTCCGAATACTGTCGCTAGGTTGTGGAGAGACATTTTGTTTTCGGCTTCATATTTGTTCACACTGAAATTTATATACATAACAATTACATATGCACAGAATATCCAATTAAATACATAAACATTCCTACTGGACAGAAGGAGGGCAATCCTTACTATCGCATTTGTTTTATAGATATTTTACTAATAGGTTCCGGTTCAGTGGCATATTATTTAAGAGTTACTTACTTCACAAAATGGTTAAGTAGAAAATCGATACAGTTCTTATTGAGGTCCGGCAATTGTGAATAACACTTGAGCAATGCGTGACGGCGAGTTTGCGCCGGCCCTGAGTCAATTGACGTACCTGCACCCTATGATAATAAATAATTTTCCCTTTAATAAAGTTATATCATAGCCTATAATATGGGATTATTTCTTTTATGTCAAAGTTGCAAGAAATTTAAATATTTATATCCAATACCTGTGAAGCACTCCACGCTTTCAACAATTCAGGGTAAAGTGCATCAGTGAATAGCGCTTCGGGTAATTCTCGTAAGTACAATTTAAGTACACCAGTCACCGAGTGAATATCAACCTCTTTTAAAAGTTGTTCAGCCTCATACGCGTCTGAAAATAAAACCATTTAAAAATACCATTAAAATACACATTATAAGTGTATTATGAGGTTTTGTAACAAAATTCAATAAAGTTAATTAAAGTTAAGTAGAAGAGCTACCATAGCTGAACAGGTACAGCAAGAGTTCGCAGTTGTAAACTTTCATCTCAGCCGGAGACATTATTATATATACAATATATGAAGCAATGACTATTTAATAAATTTAATAAAAATCAATACATACTAGTCTCAAAACTCTTTTTAAGTCTGTTAAGATCTGAGGCACTTCCAGACACACGATATACGCCAACCTCATGGATACCGCGTCGCTCCACTTCCCTCACACAAGCGCTGATTATGAATGGGATGTTTCGTTTTTCACGTCTATAGAGAAAAAACACAAATATGTAATATAGATTTGAGAACAAATCACATTGTTTTGATTTCATATGAGATCACCCTGCGAAACGAATATCTATTTAAAAAATAAATCTCACTTGCAAACATGGTGTATCTTAGCTTGAAACAAGGCTCCAGGTTTAGCAGCAGGAACACGGCGAGCGGTCAATTCTGGAGGAAGTAGCTTCAGTCGTAATGTTAAAGATCCACCGCCAAGTTGAACTGCTCGAGACACTGTTGTGTCTACCCATTCACGACTCAGCTGAAATATCCAAAATCATAATGTCATTTGTATATAAAAATGTGTATTCAAATTGAAAATGTAGTAATCAATGAAATAAAACATAGTATTCAAAGTAATTGATAACCTTTTTAAATGTATAAAAACATTTAAGGCTATGTTCTTACAGATAAAAATGATAATCTTGAGTCTCACCTTTAAAACATTTTTGCCACGTAGGACAGGCCTCGCAGCATCTTCATACAGCAATAATCTCAGATTCTGTGATCCTTCCAAGTCCAGTGTAAAACTTTCATTCCAACGTGGTTGCGCGCTACGGCAGACTAACTTCGATTTCGCTTTGCGGAAATAATGCCCATAAGAATCTACTTCTACTACAATGTAGTAATCTGGAGAAAAAAAGTTACTCTTTAACTTTACTGTAAAAAATATAGTGTTATATGTTAAAAAGTTGATTTGTTGTAACCCAACCTGCAGTAGTATCGAGTGGTGCAGTGATTCCGCCGAGATGGATCTGCAGGTCTCCCAGCAACAGGCAATCGTCGCGCCCAACTCTCAACAAATACGAGCTAACATCCGCCTGCAAGTTGCCTCTACATGCGGTCACCCAACTCTGCAACTCCAGCAGGGATACTCCACACGAACCAGGAGGCGCAGAAGATGACTGATAAACACAACCACTACTAAATTCATTATATTAAAAATAAATTAAGCAGGCGTCTGCGCTCTTCTTGCAATTACGTAGATATAGGCGCCGTGTATAAAAATTAAAACAGAAATTATGAAGACAGATGTCTAGTATATAAGTCTGGAATTATTTCTTTATATTTTCATTTATCATGTTTGTATTATTATAATATTTGTATATTTTTTCTCCTATGAATGGAAATATTATTGAAGGCAGGCAAAAAAATCGGTTACCTGTAAAGCATGTATAGAATCGATCCACTGAGTTCTCTCATATTCCGAGCTAAGGAAGAATATATGTTGACGGTGTAAAGCACCAGAACTGCCTGCTGCGCGCGCACCGATTCTAAATACCAAATTGGGTGATGCCACAACTAATTGTCCTTCCAATTCTGCTAATTTCTTACGTTGTTTCTCGGCTACACCTTTACTGCCTAACTTGAGTTTCTATGGAAGACAATAGGTGTTATTTAAAACTGTTCAATTTTGAAATCTTCTATCATATGGAGATTATAAGTTGAAGAGATGAAGAACATTTACTGTTAAGTTACAAACCTTATCATCCTGCACCAATCTTTCTTCGGCTAATATTTGATCTCTAACTGTAGATGCTTGTGACTTCAACGCGACAATGTTAGCAGGCGACACCTCCTTAGCTTCAACGCCAGTGCCAATACTGTCCTCTTCAACAACCACTATATCTGATAGTGTTATGAACCACTTCACTTCAAATGTGTATTTATCGCGACTCGATGCCTGTTAAAGATGTTCAATGTAGTATTCAATTAAGTATATTCGATAAAAATATTCAATTAAATTCACCTTGTATTTAGCACAAGCAATGACATCGTTAAATAACAGAAGATGCCTTAACTTCCTGTGACCGTCACACAATTCAACTATGAAGGAATTTTTAACTAATCTTCGCAGTGTACGATCTGCTGTCTGTAAAACAAATTGTTAATCAAGATATTACGTGACATAAGACAATCTATGAGTTTATAACTCTTAAAATATCTTACTTACTGGGAACATAGATTTGGTTTGTATAATATTGAATTCATCTAAGAAATGTTGTGTCATATTTAAAGCTTCTGTCAACATCGCATGGTCGGGGTGGCTTGCTGGTGTGTATTTAATAAGGTCCTGAAATACGTACGTTATTGACTTACAAATGCGTACACAGAGTATAGAAATTCAATTGAAGAACTTAAAATCTTTAGGCATGTCTTACTAAATTGGGAGGATACAAGAGGAAGAATTTAGAACACTTACATGTAATACAAGAGCATTCTTCTGCACACGAGCCACAGGTTTATGTAGCAAATCGTCTAGCGACATCGGTTGACCTCGACATGTAATTTGTTTTGTAAGGTCGGCAAAAAGAGATGAAGTTGTACACCGGCGACGCACCGCATCCGTCGCACGGCCGTAATTATGAAGAAACGCGCCGTAAATGTTAATGCTTTCCGCCTGCAAAATCCCATATTATTTAATGAGTCAATGAGGTCAAAACTGGTGGACGTTAATTGTCACGGTTTAAGGTTAACTTGAAAACAAACAGGTATAAGTTGTTGATGAGATTCTCAACAGCAGATAGCACTTGTTTCAGTTAACGGACTGTGTAATGGACACACTACAATTTTCAAATGGATACAGTTTTACACGATAAGAATATAGTCCAAAGTCCAATCTGTGCCCATTTGAAGATTGTCGACTGTACCTACATAATTTTTTAAATAATAGTTTTGAAATTTATAATACGGCGTGTTCTACAAACCATTTTCTTAAAGTGAACTCCAACTGACAACGGTTCGTCCCAAGTTGTGATAGCAGCCTTCAGACCCTCCAAAAAGTTCTTATGCAACTCGTGCAATTCTGATATCTTATAAAATATCGTATTGAACTCTTCCTCAGTTATAACTGGTTGAGATGAATTCAGTGTTGCTTTTATTGCGTTCATATACTAAAAATAAACGTAAAAAATTTAGCTTCATGGCATAGTTAAAGGCACTCAAAATGTATGTTCCTATCTATATTTTTATGTTTTATTCGTTAAAATGGTTTAAAGAATATAGTTTCCATTAATAATTTTAAAAACATCCCAAAAACACTAATTAAATATTAAGATAAGAAAAGCTACTGATTAAATTCCTTTAATGTTTTTCTTTTAGAAGGCTCCTAAGTTACTCCTATTAGTTAATGCTAGTGTAATAAGCTGGGAACGTATTTACTTAACGTACGTTTCTGTATATACTTTTGTAGGGTAAGCAGTTATATTAGGGGCATAATGATCATAACAGACATTACATATATAGATTACACCTAGAATTAATTATACACGTACAATAAAACGTAAAAAAAAACTGTGAAACAAAATTCAGACCTCGAAGAAAATATATAAACTTTAAAGTAATTTTTTAATTAAAAAAATTAAATCAGTGTAATAGTAATAATTTCAATAAATGGCTATTACGTAATTTAAAGTCTTATATTTCCCACATAAAAGATCATTGACAATTTCATTAATGTATAACGAATACAGTTATACCCCGCTTTACGCGACTCCGTTATGCGCGGTTTCACTATAACGCGAAATTCAAATTTATTATTAAATTACGCGAAAGAGTGCGTATAAACATAATGGAGTCATCAACATCTCTATGGTCGCGGGAATTTCAGTTAACGCGATTTTTTCCGGAACTTATCCCTCGCGTAAAGCGGGGCATTACTGTAATATGATTACCTTTTCCATAACATATAAACATTCAACATAGACTGTTTCGCTCTCAATAATACTGGTGACGATACAACGGTGCATCGTAAGCCTCTCAGCCTCGGCGTTGCTGCTCATGTTCGATTCCTGTCAAGTAAATATACACGAATTCATATACATATACAAACCCCTGATTTCAAAAATAGATATACCTATATACATTTATTAGATATGAAACCTGATACTTTTAACAGTACTGATAATATTGTCAATTTTATTATTAAATAAATAGGAGTAAGAAATAAAGGCAAAAAATGGCTAATTCAGTTTCTTTGTTTTAATTAAGAGAATATATAATTGAAACCTAAAATAGTATAATTTATTGATTAATATAACGCGACCCTAATAGCAACAACAAAACGTAAATCTTATATAAATCACAGAAATAACAAGAAGTTGAATAACCAACGACGTAGCCTTATGTATTGTTATATAAAAGGCCTTACAAATCGATCACAATAGTGCATAAAACTTAAAAGAAAAACAAACATTAGAATGCAAGTGGCTTATTAAACCAAGCTCCTTAATTCCAATTAACAGTCACCGAAATCATGTTGAGGCGATCGTATCGAATAACAACGATGTTGTTTTTATATTTTCTTTTGGATATTATTGCTGTTTTAGGGTTTGAATTAAATTGTAAGTGGTCAGGGTTTAAATTCTATTTATAAAAAAATTCAATATTATTTTAATTTTAGTTTTAATTTTAGTACCAGAAAAGGACACAAATAAAATAGATTATGATGTAACACCATTGTATCAATCAATTATAATTGGAGATATAGCTGACGTTATGCAAGATATGGATAAAATTATGGTAAGTGAAATAATATAAGAGAGCATCGTAACTTTTCAATATGACAAATATTCTATGTTTTAGTTACCACCATTCGGAGATCTATTCCACAATACAGCCAGTGACGAAAACGTCGAAGACTTACTATCAGAGTATCAATATTATTTAGACAAGGCACATAAGCAGAGGAAACTCTACATGGAAAGATTGAATTCTAAGAAATCACCAAACGAAATAAGTGTAGACTCAGCTAAAAAGCCTAGAAATAAAATGGCTAATTATTTCATGCCGAATAGCGAGATGGTTGACTTGAAACCATTCTCTTATACATACACAGTACCAAGTATTGTAGATTTATATATGCCGCTAAACACCATGCCATTCAAAGTAGATTCATCTACTCTGGCACCTACAAATTTGCACTATGACCAAGAAACGATTAAACTAACACCACAATCGCAAGAAGCACAGAGCAACGAAGTTATTAAACCTCCACGAACCTGCCAAATGACTGATCCGCTTAATTGTCCTTGCAATTTAGGTTCACATGTGAAATGCCGAGAAAATTACAAAGCACTCAAAAAAGAATACACAAACTTACAAAACATACTGCCAAATCTATTTAGAATGACGAATAAAAATTATAAACAAGGAAAAAATTTTCCAGACAAATTATTAAATAATGTAATAAACGTACATATGAAAATAGACATGCAAATACCAATGAATGTTGATGTGAATTCTGAATTATGTCCAGAGTGCAGTACGAGGCAAGCGTTTGACGACAACACAGCCCCGGGAGTTGTCAATTTACCATTCCCATATTTCAACATTCCACCGTCTTACGACGATAAGGCAAAAGTTGAAAATTATAATACAGTGCATAAAAATGCAATACACAAGAGGAAAAGGAACAGACAAAATGGAAGTAAGAGACACCATAAAAAGTTAATCACTTTTCCAAATTTTAATATGCACTCTGATAAAGTACAATCTGAAGAGAAAACCAACACAACCGATATACCTCACAATAGCGATAATGAAATTCATAACGAATATACGACAGAAAATAATAATTTTCATGTAACATCGAACGATAATAACACGAGTGATTCGCCGCAGGAGCTATCTTTAACTGTAAACTTAACATTCAGTTCAGAAAACGATACTGATTATCAAAGACTCAAATACAACAATGAGGAAACCACGGAGAGTGAAAATAAAACTACAGATGAGTCTGTTAACATTCTGAAATCTCGATACAGAAGGAATATTGCAGAAGACAATACGAATAAAACGAAAGTTGAGAATCAAGTAAAAGAAACACAAAACGCATCAAACACTAAAGATATTATAAATGATGAAGAATTACTCTATTGGCCAGACACACAAACCACTGCAATTATAGAAGATAAGGACAATTCTACTAAAAAAATAGATTTTGAAAACAAACTTTTCATTTCCAAAATATACGACGCTTTAATACTTCACAATAATTCTAAAACATTAAACGCTATTCTAATTGAAAGTATAGATTGGAAGAATATAGAGCACGTGTCTTCGTTGTTCTCAACGTTTGTGGGGAAATATTTCAATGGCATAGTAACGTTGTGCTCGACAGATAAATGCTATTCAACTAAATGCCACGATAAGGCTTGCGTACAAATAACATGTGAGCCAACAGAGAGACATAATCAAAAAGGCCATTGCAATAAAGCAAATAGCACAGGTACGGCAATTAATTTAAATATTTAAGCGCTTTAAAAATGGAATATGATGTAACAATTTTTTTAAACGTGAACGAGCTTTAAGCCAACTTTACAAGTGGCCAGATTTAAGGAATAGTTTGTTAGTATATAATAAATCTTATCATAATATTAAATTTATTATAGCAATTAAACCCTTATTTGGTTTTATATATCTATCTTAATTTACAGAAAATGTGAAAATTATGGATTCCAAGATGAATACCACCGAAATACCACTAGACATAGCAAATATATTCCAAGAGAAGTTGCTAGATAACACTTTTGGAAAGGGTACAATTTGCATTAACATGAAATGCGTGACATTTATAATAGCTAAAAAGAGATTTATAAAAACAAAATGTACTACGAAAACATTAAACGCAGCCGGCCATTGTCCAATGAAAAAGTTTGATCACAATATATGAGTTACGTATATAACAAAAAAAAGTAAGTACCAAAAATATTATTTGTTTCTTACATTTTCTCTTATTAAAATGTAGTTTAAAACATATTTTAGAAATAACACCTACGATCTCAAGAAATCAAGATAAGAAATTGAACTAAAATTGATACAAGTATAGAACCGATTTTTGTGCTGAATACGGCGTAAAATGGAAGTGTAAAATAAAAAATCAAATGTGAAGCTGATGTAATAACATACTTGTACAAATTCAACTTAAAACCAATAAAAAAATAACAAATTAAAACGAACTGAAAATGCCACGTCAACCTATCAATTCAAATACCTTCTCTAAGATATAATTAATAGAAGTTCTTAAAAACAAGTTAACTCAATCGTTTTTAAGTAAAAGGACGGGTAAACAAAAAAAAAACTTAAGCTATTTCGAATAGCTGTGTAAGTAAACATTCCTTTCACGCAGTCATTATGTAAATATTCCTAGCAAGTTGTTATCTTGAAACTGATAGGGACGTACCTCCGTCTCCGGTATAAAATCATCCTAAAGGGATGTCTCAATGTTTAGTCGCGTATTATAGTGGTATCGTAGCGGTCTACCTGACGACATGTTGGTCTCAAAATTTCATTTTATATTTATATTGTGCCTTATACATGGATGTATTAGCAAACCTACAACAGGTAAGTAAGCCTTTATTCTATTTCTATACATTGAAAATTAATTATTGAAATAATTTTAAAATAATAAATTTACTATTGTAACTAACACACACTGCATTTCGCATGCTTTCAGATCTAACCCAAGCTCGTGGTATTGGTTCTACTATATGGGGATGGATTTCATATCCTTTTAGCTGGTGGGCCTCCGAATCTGATGTAACAGTGAACGACGACAATCAAACCAGCATATATGGATTAAACGATAATATAGAAATAGGAAGACGTAATGTAACTGTTTGGTGCAACGATCAAACGTGTACTACGATGAGATGTGATAAATACGGTTGTTACAATACAACTTGCAATATATACGACACAGACATGATGGGCGAATGTCGTGTTTACAATACAATAACAACAAAACCCGTAGAGTTAACCACACAAGCTATAACAGAAGTAACTCAAGGTGAAACAGTTACACAGGCTGCTACTAAATTGCCCGAAGTGACGTCAGAGGTTGCTGTCACAGACCACGTTGGCCATGTGGAACATCCTTTAGAGTTGGAAGCAGTACTCTCGTCTACAGTGCAACAAGTTGGGCACTCTAATTCTGATAACAAAACTAACAAGGACCCATCAAGTCCATTAAACAAGGTGATTTCATAATTTCGACAAACACGTTTTTATCTCCTAATCTATTTATTGCTTCTCTTTATAACATGACATTTTATATGCATTAATTTCTGAATTAGTTTTTACTCCTTTTTCTTCATTAATGTAGTTATTATATTATATATTTTTTTAAATTTAACTTATATAGATTTTAAATTACATAAGTTTATGTAAAACATGCAGGAAGGAAGAAAGTCACGTTTCGTAATAATTATTTTATTTCGTTCTTTACAGATTTAACACGAAGAACTAGAAGAAGTTTTCACATACTTGAGATAAAAGCTTACTTACACAAATACATAAGCGGAGTCATAGAACACTATGCCACGGCTTTAAGTAATTATTTGATAACGAACACAAAAATGGAATCTTTCTGTCTAGATGGCATTTGCTATTACACACTGTGTAAAAACACTAAATGCATTGTGCAGTACTGCATTTACGTTTTATTAACTGGCGAAAAAATATGCTCAGAAAAAGAATTCACTAATTTAACAGACGTAAATGCGAACAAGGAGAGCATAATAAAGTCTGTAATGGAAACTGTGAATTCATACAAAAACGAAATTAGTTATACACAAAACAATGAACCGAATGATATATTATTATAGATTTAAGTTCAAAAATATATATATTCTACTGTAATGAACTAATAAGAAATTAAAATAATTCTAATAATAATAATAAATTAAAATAACAACCTATTAAAATAAACTGTTTTATTTCTTAACACAATTTCACTTCCATACTCCTCTTCTCTCTTAATATATTTAATATAAGTCAGTTTTCTTATTTGGTATATTTCTAAAGTGCTTCAAATATATGAAATTATCCCTTACCTGATGTTGTAATTTTCTTAATGCTGGTGGAGTGCCTGTGGCCTCTGTATCGGATGATATAGTACGCAGCAACAACGGCGTCTCAGATGACTCCAACAATTCGCTACTTGTCTCGCTCTGCTCACTCTCACTCTGTCTGCTAATACAATTGAAAAAAACTCAAATTCAAAATCTGGCTTCCCAAGGCAAGACAAACATACAACTACTAAGATCACCGCTCACACCAACAAAGGTTAGCTGGTAGATAATGCCGACGGCATTAAGCTCGCCTATGTGAAAAAAATAATTTTGTTTTTGCAATAAAAAATTTATTTATTTATTTAAGACCCAGTATAAAATACATATTTTTGTATATTAATAATTAAAAAATTAGCATGGACAGGTCTCCTACAGTAACTAATATAGTATCAAAAAAAAACATTGTTTTGAGATACAGTGGTGCCTCGATATACGAATGTTTTGAGATACGAGCCGCCGAGCAAGCGATATGTATATGTGTTGTTCTAGTTTTACTTTTAAATATAAATACAAAAAGTACTTTCTAAAAGTGTATTATAATTTTGCATAAATGTTATACATACTGTATAAAGTAATGTATGTTGACATAATTAGGTGCTGGCGGTGAATCTGGTGCTCGAGGTGCTGTAGGAGCTTTGGCAGATAATGGTAAAGTGCTGGTGCCACTTGATCCCTCATCAGTACTCGATCCTGTCCCACCTGAATATTTAATTGAGTTATTATTATTCATTAGCCTACAAAGTTGACTCATATTGAAGCTAAAAAGCTAGAACAGTCAGTGGCTTGAATGTAATTATTTAACTAAATATTTAATTTAAATAGCTCACCAGCTTGTATATAGACATATTCTCCATCATTAGGATCCACAGGCACTTGATCATAATAAGGTTCATCTTCAACAGATCCTGATACAGCAGGTATGCTCTCCAAAGATGCTGGTGGAGACTTGTCTGGTTCACTTACTTCCGGAAGGTCTGGTGTTGTCGAAGTTACTTCCTCATCTATAGATCTAGGAGTTGCAGCACCTCCTGAACGCTTGCGTTCCGACGATAATGAATTTATAGATTCATAACTCTTCACCTGGAGATGTAAATATTTTTTTTTATAATACATATATTTTTAAATACAATTAAATGAAAATAAACATCTAGAATAGAGTAATGTAGATATTCGATTAAATCAAAAAGCATATGTCTATATCACTATTGTATCACGTGACCACCCAATTCTCTCACCTATTGTTTATGTTTTTTGCTTTTACAATTAATATAAATAGTAAAGTCACAAGTAGTTTCTATTTAAAAGCCACACATCGGTTATAACTTATCATAATAAATACAACTAAAAATAGAATCAATTATACATACGCGTTCAATAATAGATGGTGTTGAGGCGCGACTATGAATAGACTCCCGTGAGTCAGCACTCCGTAGCCGTCGCCCGAGCGATGATGGCGGGCTGTCCTCGCTCTCTGGCAGGGAGGCACCGCGCTTACTGAACACTTTCGGTGGAGGTCTGGTACATAAACTTAAATTAGGTTTTCTAGTCACATTCTTTACAAATTTTTAGTACTTAGAGTTGAACTGAGTGCAGTCCATAAAATCCAAGCAAAGAAATGTCTTTATGAGATATTCACTGCCCAGGTTGATAGAGCAGACTCCATTCTTCATACACTTCACAGGTGTTGCACTAAAAGTGGCAGTAATGTGCCTACCGCTGTTATATTGCATTTAACAAAGTTAAGGTTTCAGTATAATTCTGCAACACCCATGATAAGCTAAAGAACTTTTATAATACATACTTTGGTGGTACTTTTTTCTTAGCAGCAGTTGGCTCCACAGAACTACTCTCAGATGATGGTGACGTCGTCTCCTCCGCTTTCTTAGCTGCATTCTCTGCAAGTTTCAAACCATTCACTTCTATGACGGTCACAAAATCTCCTGCCTGTGATGCTGGACGGGCTTTTGGCTGCTTAGGACTTTTCTCTTCTGGGATTACTAAAGAATTGAAAATAGGATGAGACGATCCTAATAACAAACTGTTCCCTTTATTTACCACACTTTCTAGTTGATAAAACTATTTCATTTCATTCTTATATTAATTCAAAGCATGTGATAAATATTACTTAAATAAATTACCATTATTAGCTTCCGGCAATGGTTCACTTCGTTGTACAAGTTCACTATTACATCTTCTACGTGCTGCCTCACTGAGGGTCGATGATATCTCATTGATGCATTGATTGACTGAGCTACGTGCAGCTGAATGGATCACCTTGTTTCTAAGTTGAACTTCAGTTGGCTTCTCAGATGATTCGGGAGTTGACTCGTCACTACTACTAGCAACACTAATTTCACTCTTTTTTGACAATGAATTAGTGTTGGAACCCTACAAATACAAAATACACTATATTTCAGCCCAAAGTACTCTAAAAATAGTATCGAATATTAAACAAATACACGGAATTTAGTTCTTGTTTCAAAGTTTACATAATACTAATTTTTTTACATTTTATTTAATTGCAACAATTATTGAAAGTTTATAAACAGCTATTTTACTTATTTTGTTGTTATTAATCTGAATAAGTCTTTTAATACCATATATGTATGTATAGTAAATATGTAGACATTTATACACATATTATATTTATTTTAAAAAAATTAAATGTGAGAAACAGTACTCGTTAATATCATGCTTACCCCTGTTCAATTCACAGCGTTAACATACAAAATAACATCCTAATTACATCTAGTATAACTTGAAATCAAATTAAAAAATAACATGTTTCTAATGACAAAAGTATACATATGATGCACAATATTGAACAATTCCTGACTTTTTCAAGTAATAACTAAGTAATATAGACAATGTATTATTGAGTTTATTACAATTAATTCACTTCTTTTCAGAACACAAGTGCACCAGTAAAGCACATATAATTTAAAATTAGATAAATCTCATTCACTAATAACCTCGGACATCACTCCAAATATGTATTGAATGATTTAAGATATAAGTAAACCATGACCCTTACTAAATAAATTTATAGTCTTTTTCTTTAATATTTATTTATTTTTCATAGTTATTTATATAATGCCACGTGTCGTAATTGTAATTTCCTCACAGGTACGATTTTCGAACTTACAAATCTTGTATGTATAAAACAAATGAATTTGTATAAAATTAATAAATTGGTTTTTTTTTAAAGTAATAATTGTAGGTAAATAAGTGGTTATATAAATTATTTATGAGTAATAATATTATGTGTTACAGTTAATAGGAACTGTTATACAAACATTAACATAACTGAATGAGGCAAGTGTGCAATCAATCATAAACTATGAATAATCATTATTAAAAACTATACTTCATGCGTTAAAAGTCATTCTAAAGTATAAACAACATTGTTTTAAATAACAATACTATTAAAGTGTACAATAAAAAAAACAAAACTTGTTTTTAATTGTAATGAATTGCTGTTGTATGACTATAGCAAAGCCAAAGATTGCTTTTAAGAAAGAAGTAACTTTTTTGCCTAAAGTTGTTAAATAGGATCAATGAAAGTCCAGCCTACAATAATTAATATTGTTATGAGATGAGACATTTCCAAAAAAATATAGATATATCAAACAATATAACAACAATGTTATGTTTCAATGACAATAATGTGAAATTTGTTAAATGTGAGACTATTTGCGAACATCAACTAATTCCAAAGGATATGTTGCTTACTTGAAACAAAGCTATACTACTTTTGAAGCTTCAATATTCCCACACTATTTAAACTTTTAAAAAAATATTACTTCATATCTTTTTAGGTAGAGCAAATAACGTGCTAAACTGAAAACGGTTGTGTAATGTTAAAATTCACAATAGGGATGCAGATTAAGAACTTTTAAATCAGTAGTAAAATATAAATGTGTATGAATAAAAGCTTAAAATATGCAAGATTCCAATAAGCGGAGAGGCATCGTATTGGAATATTTGTTGTGCAATATAACATGCTGTTAGGGTGTTTCTAAAACATGTTTAATATATAATTAGATCAATATTGAAATCTACAGATATAAGTCAGAATTACGTATTTTATAAATTAACTACGAATATTTAGTAACTCAATACAAACTATAATAATAATGATATCTATTATTTACTATAAATTCATTTCAATGAATCACCTCTAACTTTAGTTACAAGTTGTCACTGATAGCAATGATTTAAATAAAATAACGTAGACAATAGATTATAATAACCTTTAATTTAAATATATAATAAGATACTAAATGTAAGATAAGTATGTAGTAAGTATATTTAGTTACCTGTTTGCTATCACAAGTCTTATCGTCAATCTCCTTCACGTCAGCCCCCGAGGGCGGAGCCGAACGGGTCTGCGAAACTGCTTTATGTTTCTCTACATCAGAGAGCAATGTCTCCAAATACTCTACGTAGAACTCTTCCTTTTCCAATTCTTCTCTAAGGACAGCCACTTTCTGTTTGTGTTTTGCCAAATTTGCTCTGACATCTTCCTCCCAAGCGGCTGGCAAAGCACTCTCTGGAAATCGTTGCACCCAAACGCGTTGGAAATCCCCAAAGACACTCATCTCTTACAAAACGATTTCATGACAACTTAATGTTGACGAAAATAAACTTAAAATAACACGACTGTTATATCTACAAATAAAAATTTTCACAAAAATCTGTCATCGCAGTGCAAGTGCTTTCATTTTCTCATACTTCTGTTTTCCATAGTGTTGTATATAAATCAATTAGTTTTTCGCAAAATCGATAGAAAAAGTATTATCATTCAACTTAATACTTATAGTCTGTGGTTCGCGTACGGCACTAGAACTGTCATAAGTATTTTGGGTATTCGGATTTTCATTGAGCGATCTGTGATTATTTATGTAGTCTTTGAAATATATTTCCGCAAGTTTCGTGATTTGAATGCAATTTTATTACTAAGTTAAGTGTTAATAATAATTTCTAACATGAAACTTTCTATACGCCTATCGTAGTGATTTCACAATATATCTAACCACGTTTTCGCGTACATCATTTGCAAGTAAAATGGCAGATAAAATAAGGTGAGAAGCGGCTGATATCATACATTTGTGTTATTTTTAATCATAGTTGTGTTTTTATACGGAACAATTGTTTTTTTTTTTTTCAGAATAAACTCCAAGTACGATATGCAGGGCAATTACGAGCCTTCAGACTCGGAAGATGAATACAGCGATGGCGAGAAAGAGCTTTTGAAAAACGTAAGAAATCGAGTAGCGGAGAACACTGACAGTGAAGAAGACGTCTACGGTTTTGAGTCTGATGAAGATTCTGATCAAAAAGCTGATATTGCTGATAGTGATGTGGAAGGGCAAGAACAATCTGGCGATGATCTGCCGGATACTAAAGCTTGGGGTAACAAGAAAAAGTCATATTATGCGACAGACTATGTTGATGAAGATTATGGTGGGTTTGGTAATGATGAAGAGGCTGCTCTCATGGAGGAAGAAGAGGCTAAAAACATACAAAGAAGGCTCCTAGAACAACTTGGTGATGAAGATTTCACTATGGAATTTTTTGCCAAACCAAAGCAGGAAACTAGTACAACAGTTATTAAAAGTGACTTAGGACAATTATCTAAGAGGCAGAAGCTGCAGTTGTTGGAAAAAGAAAGTCCAGAGTTAGCTGGATTAATTCTAGATTTTAAAAGTAAACTATCTGTTGCTAAAGATGATCTCCAGCCAGTACTTGAGCTTGTGAAGGATGGAAAGCTGCCAACATGTCCTGCTTCTAAGTTTGTCAAAACAAACTACAACCTTATATTAAATTATTGCACAAACATTAGTTTCTATTTACTTCTGAAGAGTCAAAGGATTAACATACAGAATCATCCAGTAGTAAAGAGACTCTATCAATACAGACAGATGTTAAATAAGATGGAGCCGATTTATTCTGAGGTCATCAAACCACAAATAAGCAGCATATTAGAGGCAATCAGTAATAATGTGGAATTGCAAGCTGATATAAGTAAAGAGTTATCAAAGAGAAGCAAAAAACGCAAATCTGGCAAGGACACTACAGAAACAGTATTCAAGAAACTTAAACTTACGAGTGTAGAGAAGGATGATGGCAAAGACACAGGTGTATCTGATAATGAGGAAGATTATGAAGGCGATGACATTGAGATGACTGCCCGCAAGAATGATGATGAGTCTGAAGAGAGTGGTTTCTCAGATAATGATGAAATCGTAAGCAAATATAAAGAGAATGATCAACCAGCAACAGCACAAATGACTGATGAATTCAGCGATAAACGTGAAATCACTTATCAAATGTCTAAGAACAAAGGTTTAACACCACACAGAAAGAAGGAACAGCGAAATCCAAGAGTCAAACACAAACTCAAGTTCAGAAAGGCTAAGATAAGGAGGAAGGGGGCAGTACCAGAGCCAAGATTTGAAATTAACAGATATGCTGGGGAAACATCTGGTATTAAGGCAAATGTGAAGAAAGGCATTAAAATTAAATAGTTGTTAAGATTGTTAAATAACTCAGTGATTGTAAATTTACTTCATAATAAAATTAGAAATGAAAGGCATACTAGATGTTCTCAAAATATACTTTATTATGTTTAATATGAAATCAGTGTTGCCATCTGAAACAAAATGTTTTAATTAGGTGCATAATGTTGCCACAAAAACAAAGAAGTATAAAAATAAACGTTCTTACAATTTTAATACTTTGTCTTTTCCTCCTGAAGCTACAAATGCCCCATCAGGTGACCAGTCAACTGCGTATACCTCATCAGCATGACCTGGCAAATCTAATTCCAACTTTTTCGTTTTTATATTCCAAACTGAAATTATAAATATTTTTGTATATACATCATATTATTACATACAACATATTTTATAAAATACATGCAATGGCTCAGAAGTACTTTATACTGGTTGCAGCTATACCACACACTAGTACACGTCTAGGGCCGGTTCTTTCAAATATTAACTAATTTTTGACACAAAAATGACACCAATTATGTACTAACTAAAATTGTGTGCAGTGGGACAATCACTTTCAGAAATACCAAATTACAGTAAGATGCATAAAGTCATTGGCAATTTATATACATATATCGTAGTACTAATATAAACTTAAACAAACCTTTAAGAGTGGAATCTGCACTTGCACTTAATAATAATCTGCTATCAGCAGACCATGCAACCATGTATGCAGCTTGGACATGTCCTCTGAGTGTTGTTATAAATTTACCATTTGATGCATGCCATAGTCTTACTGACTTATCAAATGATGCTGATGCTATATACCTAAAAGTATAGGAGACAACATCATGTAACTCAATTATCTCGCAAGTGTGTTCAGTTTCAACGAATAAGAAGTCTTTAATTTGGTAAATAATTTATATCATTCCAATCATTGTAAAATGCGAGCTACACTGGCAACAAAGATGCGGCTACTAATTTAAAGACCTGGCCATTGCGGCCGTAGCTAGATTGTGATGATAAAGTAATAAAACATAAACCACAAAAAGTGTTTAAGCAAGTTAAATCATAGTTGCGAATACCCAAACGAAACACTATAAGCAGAGAGATTCAGACGTATAATTTTCCAAAAAAAAAAACAATACCTTGCATCTGGTGAAAATTTAACATCGTTAATCAATTGTTGGTGGCCAGTCATACGGGCTAATGGTCTTTTCTCTTTCTCTGGGAGCCATAAGAACAATGTAAAGTCATCTGAACCGGACACAAGACGTTCTTCACCTTTCTGACATACACCTTCATATCTTTCAAGTGCTTGCTTCTTTAACGCTGCTTCTGAAATAGTTACTATGGCTGTTAAGCTGGTATAACAGATATTATAACACCAAACTATAACACCAAAATATGTATGTATGGTTTGGTCTGAATCACTTCAGTTTTATCAATTTATTAAAATTAACTTTAAATACAATTTTAAAATAGTTTTTGTAGCGCACTATTACATTTTGATTAATTTAATCTGACATTTCAATAACTTTGCAAACATTGCAATTGTGGCCTCGTAAAATAAATGTGATAGTAAGCCAGTCTTTTTTTATAGTAGCCTAGCATATGACCACACTCCACCTGATGTTAAGATAGAGTGTAGTCCTTAAACAGACAACTGTTACCACATACAATGTCTGGGTAATAGTTGCCTCCACTATGCTGGCTTGAGGAGACAAATGTGCTCTTTCTGAATTAACCCCATCGTTATCCCCGCTACTTCCAAACTGTTCCCGAAATACTACTTATAAATTAGTCAAATAATTTATTTCCTTAAATCCAAGTTTACAAAATAAATTAGTTTTTATTAAGTATGTCCAACTTACGATCTTGCTTTGGATTCTGAGCATCAGTAATAGGATGAAAAGGTCCTGTTCTCAAAACATAATCAGTGCTTAGTGCAAGCGTGTTCACCCAATGCGCATGACCTTCTAGATTTCTACAGAGAACACCATCATCAGCACGCCACACCTTTAAAATTGGAATAGTTATTACATAAAACAGGTATAAAAATTGTGTACAAAACTGCAATTAACCTTTATGAGTCGATCTTGTGAGGAAGTATAAATAAGTCCATTGCCACCCCATTTGACAGAAGTAACAGCTTTCATATGTCCAGCTAAAGTTAATATTGTTAAACCAGAAACTGTGTCCCATATCCTTACATCACTGTCTTTTGATGAACTAGCTAGTTTTCTACAGCTTGGATCTCTGAAAATATTTTTTAAAGTATAAGGTAAGCATATCAAAGTTGACAATTTAAATTTAAGAACTTATACTGTTTTTGATTTTCAAATTTCATAGAACCTGTACAATTATAGAAGGCATAGATATGGAAGTTCATAAATTTTATATTAAAATTTAACATCTCAACATGAACTAACTCGGTGATATACATTTGGTATGTTTACCTATGATAAGGTTCCCAAGCTAAAGCAGTAACCCATTGTTTGTGACCAATCATGGTTTTGCCCACTTGGGCTCCTGTATTTGGGTCCCATAGCATTATTCTGCCTAATTTACATGCCGATGCAAGTTTAAGCCCATCAGGTGACCAACTTATACACAAAACCCAGTTGCTATGACCTGAAATTAAATTTATTTATTTTTTTGGGAAAATGTACATCTTAAAATTAATAATTGCCTTATTAGTTTTGTTGTATGAATGATAATTTCTTAATATTATTTCTTTAATAGAATTTCATTGTTATTAAATATTCTAAAGGTATGAAAACACCCTCGTTGTGGTGTAGTCTTGTCAATAAGTTAAGTCATATTCTTCAATAACTTCCAACATTATTATATATTATCAATCAACAGTTACAAAAGAAAAAAAACAACTGCTACATCTTGAATAGTATCTACGCATATTATTCTCAATAATAAACGCATATATTAAGTTTAATATGACTAGATCCATACCTTTGCAAACATGTAAAGGTGTTTGTGTATTTAAATCCCAGAATCTAACTGTAGTGTCTCCAGAGCCACTTGCTAGTTGTTTCCCAGATGGACTAAATGATGTAGATATGACAGCTTCTGCGTGACCCGGTATTGAACTGAGTATAAGAAATATTAATTTATGTTTTGTTGTTACTAAAATCATTTAATTATAAGTTGTTACCTTGTACATCTTGTAACTGGTCTCACTCTAAATACTGCTTGTTGTTGGTAAATAATTTCAATAACTTCTTCAGAATTAAGGTTTTTCAAATCCAAAGAATCTTGTAGCGTTTTTGTTATTTCAACATCTTTGACATAGAATAAAAATGGTTTGTCTTCCTAAAATGTTAAATTTGATTAAAGTTGATTAGATTATTTATTTTTGTTATATTTATGTAGATGTTTTACCTCTTCTAGAAGTGCATTACAAATTAGTTGTAGTTGTTCCCGGTTGATATTTAGTGGCAATTCTAATTGGCTTCCAGTATCTTCGCCTGTGTCAGTTTTAAATTGGGCTTGCACACAAACAGGAATATCAGTTTCCATATCTATAAATATGCTTTCTTCCAACTACGATTCACCATTTATAAGGGCATACGCTAAGCTGACAACCGTAAACATATGACATAACCTCAAAAAACATTTGACAATGTTATCGCTTGACGGTAACCTATAGTATAAAATCTTGAATCTTTCCTAATTAATATCACCAGAATAAAAAAACATAGCTAATCAGAAGTTTAATTAATGTTTCATCTTTACTAAATTGGATTGATAATTTATATTTATAATGCCTATAATGGAATATTTTTATATAAATTAAAATTTTGTTTATTATTTGTATTGTAGTAGAAATAACATTTTGATTTTTGACATTTGATAATATAGCAACATTGGTCATTAAATGTCCGTCTGCGATTTTCGAGTACTACGTGTAATGTTTACTAAATTAATGTTATTTTTATAGAAATCTAATTTTAAAATGAGATTCTTTTACTTTATATTAATATTGTGGCCAGTTGTGAATTGTGATGAACATACTCACTCATATGAAAGCAATGAGCAAGTTGTATTGTGGATGAATACAGTTGGACCGTACCACAATCGCCAGGAAACCTATGCATATTTTTCGTTACCGTTCTGCCCAGGAACCAAAGCAACGATCGGTCACTACCATGAAACTCTCTCCGAAGCGCTCCAAGGAGTTGAGTTGGAGTTTAGCGGACTCGACATATCATTTAAGGAGAATACGCCGGCTCAAAAATTTTGTGCCATACAGCTCGACGAGCAGAGATATAAAGCTCTCGCATATGCCGTGAAGAATCATTACTGGTATCAGATGTATGTTGACGACTTGCCAATATGGGGCATCGTAGGTGAAGTGGACGACGATACGTATTATATTTGGACGCATAAGAAGTTTGATATTGGATACAATGGTGACAAAATAGTAGAAGTTAATTTAACAGCAGAGAATAAAGAACGTCTCACGCCAGATGCTAATATACCTTTTACATATGAAGTTAATTGGAAGAAGAGCAATATCAAATTTGAAGACAGGTTTGACAAATATTTGGATCCAAACTTTTTCCAGCACCGAATACATTGGTTTAGTATTTTCAATAGTTTTATGATGGTAATATTTTTAGTTGGACTAGTATCTATGATTTTAATGAGAACTCTACGTAAAGATTATGCTAGGTATTCTAAGGATGATGATTTGGATGATCTAGAGAAAGATTTAGGTGATGAGTATGGGTGGAAGCAAGTACATGGTGATGTGTTTAGGCCTGTTCCTCATTTAGCACTGTTTTCTGCTCTAGTAGGTGCTGGCCATCAGCTAACGGTTGTTACGCTCGGTGTTATAATCTTTACTATTTTTGGGGAACTTTATACTGAGAGAGGTTCTTTATTATCGACTGCTATTTTCATATATGCTGCCACATCACCTGTGAATGGATATTTTGGTGGTTCTTTGTATGCAAGAATGGGAGGTAGATTGTGGATTAAACAAATGCTCCTTTCGGCATTTTTATTACCTGTTCTAGTTTGTGGAACAGCATTCTTCATAAATTTCATTGCTATTTATTATCATGCATCACGAGCTATTCCTTTTGGTAGTATGATTGCAGTCATGTCAATCTGTACGTTTATTATATTACCTCTCACATTGGTTGGAACAGTTCTTGGGCGTAACTTGGCAGGTCAACCTGATTATCCTTGTAGAATCAATGCTGTGCCTAGGCCTATTCCCGAGAAGAAGTGGTATATGGAACCCTTAATTATAATCATAATGGGTGGTGTATTACCTTTTGGATCGATATTCATCGAGATGTACTTTATTTTCACATCATTCTGGGCGTACAAGATTTATTATGTTTATGGGTTTATGTTGCTAGTGTTTATTATACTGATGATAGTGACTGTTTGTGTCACAATTGTGTGCACGTACTTTTTATTGAATGCTGAGGATTATCGCTGGCAGTGGACAAGCTTCCTTTCTGCTGGCAGCACTGCTCTATACATTTATGCATATTCATTCTACTACTTCCTATTTAAAACAAAAATGTATGGGCTCTTTCAGACAACATTCTATTTTGGTTATATGGCACTGTTCAGCTTAGCTCTCGGTATTATTTGTGGTACTGTAGGATATATTGGCACAAGTATTTTTGTGAGAAAGATATATTCAACAGTGAAGATTGATTGAAAGTTTTTGTTAGTGTTTTTCGAATTTTAGCATGAAAATAACATTGATTGAAGCAATTGTATTACTGTATTACAGTATGGTTATTTATTACTGATTTAAGTTTGGTGAAATTGTTCAAGAAAGATTGATGGGAAATTAATAACTGTTTAGTACTTTTTGGACACATTTGTAGATACTAGGTACATAATTGGTACACTGTTTGCGTCTTGCTATGACATGTATTTTGTATTAATTTAATCTGTAACTTCACAGCCATCATGATTGTGATTGGACTGGCAAATAAAAAATAAACGCCATAGTAACACACAAAAAGTTTAAATAATGTCTGTAATGTTCACAAATAACCTAAGACAACACTATAATGCTTCATGTTAGAATTGATACTTATTGTTTTTGTATAAAAGTCATTGACTTAGATTTATGATCTAGCCTTTATTGTTTAGGTTATTCATTATTATTATGTAGATAAATATTTGAGTAATTGCATAAGTTTGTGCTGCATTTGTATGCATAAAAGTTAGTAATCTATTGGTTATATTTATTATTTTGTTCGTTTTATTTTTTAGTGTGATAACATCTGCTAAATTTGAAAATGTAACATGAACTTATGCATCAATTTTTTTTTTTGTAATATTATTAAGACCTGTGATTGAGAGTAACCATTTGCGTGTTAATTGCATTGGGTATCATATATATATCTAATTATAGTTCCTTTTATATTGTTTCAAATTTCCTTCTTATTACTGAAATTAAGGTATTTGCTGCAATTTACCAATGCAATAAACTGTTATACATATTAATCAATGCAGTGTTTGAAATTTAACAGTTTCTTTTTAAATTTTTGTATGCATAATATTTAAAATTCTCTTACACAATTGCTACTTAATTAAACAGGAACCATATTAAGTAATAACTGTATATAAATATTTGTTATCACTTTTTTATGTTATCCAACAAAAAGACAAATTGGAGATTACCAGCTTTGATTTCATTTCAATGATTGCAATTTATGACCCAAATTTCATCAAAAATTTGATAACTACTTAAACATATTTCAATTAATTTGTACTGTAGATGTTTATTAATTTTGAGATTCTCTCAATTTAACAATCGTATTTTGTGTTATATTTAATGAAGTTTAATTGAATGGAATCTGTATTAGTTTAATAGCACATGTTTGTGTGTTTTGCGTACTGTACATTGAGTTGATATGCCATATGAAAAAACAATATATAAATATTAAACAAAATATATGTTTTCTTTTATTAATAATACACCGTCCAACCCGCATTTTAGTGTTACTCTAGATTTAATATTATTGTAAGAATGATTAGTTTTTTTAAATATAGGTAGTTACATTTTGAATTATGTAAATAGTATATATTTATTTATTGCAGTAGTAAATTGGTGGTATTATTCTTCAGCTATTATTGTATATTGCATGTTTCTCATTTGTAAAAATAATACACTTATGCCAATAAAATTTTGGTTTAATAATAACTCGTTTTTTTTTTCACGCGTCAGTCTTCTTCAAACCTTATTGGATTAATCGTATACGCGTTGCCTTAATTAGTTAATCAGAGCACTAGTATTGTTTATCATAAGAACTCTTAAGGTATTACAAAATAATTTCTATTGATATCTGTTACACAGATAAATTCATTACATGTTATAAAATAAAAATTGATATTATTTTGTAATTGCTACGTAGATAGTGATACAGTATTAATATAGAGCGTATTTTTTGATCACTTTCGCTCTTTTTCTGACCTGTGGGTCACCCGATCGTTGCGTCTCGTTCTGTTTATTCCCGAATGCATCTGCATGCATTGGTATCTTACAATTTTATCGAAAGTTTTTAAGGCTTTGGCGAAGTGTTAGTTTTTTGAGTGTTTATTAGTTGTTTTACCAAGTTATTTTTTGTTAATTAACGGTTCATTCATGTTTTTAGTCAATTTAGTTGACTTTCCATAAATATAAAAAATATTAATTTTACAACACACTTAATGACACTAAATTATACACCATTTCACCAAAAATAAAAAGAAGCAAAACAATAAAATTTATATATTTTATATATAAAAAATACATATTAAAAAGTTAATATTAATTATATACATAGGTATACATAATGCAACATAGTATTTATTCTTCAACAAAAGTTTCTACATCAACAGTAGACTTCTTTGATTTTTTCCCACCAGGAGTTTTGGCATAGAATGTTTGTGCAGTTCTTTTTCTTAGATTTTCAACATCCTCACCTTCATCTGTCTGATCTGCCCATTCTAATACTAAGCGTCTTCCGTATAAGTGAGTAGATTGGCATAGTGCTTCAAACGCACTCTGTAATATAAAGTTTGGAAGAAAATAATAATTATGAGTGAATATTGTTACCATCTGAATGTGTTGCAAATAATTTACCTTTGCATCTGCTTTAGAATAAAAATCGACAAATGCGAATCCTCTATGCTGATCAGCCCCTGGAGTCAATTTTTTTGGTAAACGAAGTGTTTTAATCTCCCCAAATACCCTGAAATAAACGAAAATACTTTTAATACAGTTTTGCTTAGTATCAATTATACAGTTATTACAAAAGTTTATTATTTTCTTGATATACGTATAACATAATATAGGGTATAATATTGAGTTTAGTACAACTTACCTAAATATTTCATGTAATTCATTTCTATTTGCTTGAAATGGAACATTTCGTACCAATATTTTAGTGCCGTTTTGTTCTGTTGATTTACTAGTTTTCTTTGAAGTTTTTATTTCATTTCTGTGGAAAAATTTACGTTATATGATATTTGTATGTATGCCATTGTTATTGAGGCTTTAGTAAGTATAAGTTATTACACTTGATTGTATCGAATTAAGAAGTTACTTACGTGTTCCCCCTTTCAGATCGTTTTAATTCTAAAGTTTTTCCATCTAAATTAGAACATTGCAGTTCTTTCAGGGCTTCATTTGCGTCATGTCTTGTATAATATTGTACGAAGCCATACCCCATAGACAAAACCTGACCAGGATTCTTTGGATCCTTCTTCTTGGCAATTGTAACATTGTGAAGTTTGCCAATAGATGAGAAATGCTGTAATTAAGATTATGTTTTAAAATAGTATGAAAATAAATTTATTTTGGACTTCAACACCTTCAAGGAGTGAAGGAGTTAATGTATGAGGTATAAATTCCCAATAGAAAGATAAAATGTCTTTTACCTTAAAAATGTAATAAACATAATTTCTACTTCTTCTGTTGAAAAGCTAATAAATATTTATCCTTGAAATACTTTAATAAATTTATAATATAATAAAGACACAAACCTTTCTAAGTAATTCCTCACTAGTTTTAAAATTTAGATTCTTAACAAATAACGTTGTATCATTTTCTGGTTCAATATCTTCTGATTCTTCTTTTATCTCTGTCTTTTCTATCACATTCTCATCTTTCTTTTCATTCTGCTCTGCAACTACCTCTTTTTCTTGTGCGACTTCAGATTCAGTTTTTGTATTTTCAACTTTATAAACTGTTTTATTGAATACATTTTCTGGTGCCCATTCCAAATATAATGGAGAGCTTTTAAATTGTGAATAAGCCAATTTACTAAACGCCTTTTTAGCTTCAAAAGGTTCTACAAAGTCAACTAATACCGTAATACCATGTTTTGGCATAATAAATCTGGCTATATGACCATGCTTCTCAAATAATGGTTTTATTTCATCCATTGTTGTATTTGCTGGTAGATTTTTCACTAATATACAAGTTTTCGAACGTTTCTTTGCTGGCTGAAAATGTAATATATATGAACTGGATATAAGAATAAATATGTATAGTGGTCAACAAAAACCTATCAGTTATGGCAAGTTTTCTTTTTAATAAAATACATATTATTAATTTCTTTGCTTATTATGTAAGCGAAACATCACGTGCAATTGAACTTTAGCAGGGTAAAAACAGAAAAATAATACACCAAAGTTTCTAAAACAAAAGTCTATTAACCTAAAAATAATCACCTTATTAAAAGCATCCAAATAGACACCATTAGTTTCTAAGAACGCTTTTGTTTCTGCAACAAGTTGTGTTTCACCAAGGGCCAACCTTACAGCCACACTGGTATCTGAAATAGAGAAAACATCATGAGGATAGATAATGTAATTACTTTTCAACCCCATCTGTGGTACTCTCTCAGTAAATCATAAATAAACATACAATGCCCCTCTATCAAACTTGAATATGTTGTACAATGAGTATTCATAACATATTAAAACCCAGATCCAAAACACACCACATATAGACTCAGTAAAAAATAACTTACTTTTGCTATTTTCCATAAGCAAATGTTCCTTTGTTGTATTATAATTAGATGCAACAACATCTGCTACAGCGTTCGCGCCAAGAAATAGTGTATTCCAGTTATGTGAGGATTTTGCTTGTGCCTTTAATTGTTTGGCTTTTTTCTCCTTATATGACAATCCTACTGTGGAATTAAGAAAAATGTTTCAATTTCGTTAATATGATTCTCTTGTGACAGAGAATTTTGATGGGATAAAACCACGTAAAAGAAATCCAAGATATCGGGCCGGCTCATCAACTGGCTGCTAATGTTTCAGACAAAGAATCAAAAAGAATAACAAATGTAAGAAATAATAATAAACCAATTACCATCACTATCCTCTTGCACATTTTTATCAGTTTTAGCTGGTAACAAATGCATCATCCTACCACAAAAAGCTGTACCATCAAGTTCTGAATATGCACGGACAGCATGTTCAGGCATTACAAAGGTGATAGTTGCAAATCCTTTTGGTTGACGTAGAATCTTGTCTATTGGCATATTGACTTCTGCTATTGGTCCTGTTTCAAATAATGCATGTAAATAATCAGCCAATTAAAATGGCAAAGACTTACATTTCAAGAAATAATTGTGAAGAAGAAACTTGGACATTATGTATATTTAGTTATGCAAGATGGCGTCTGCACTGCCAGCTTGTTAAAATATATAAATACTTGCCATATTTTTCAAATAACTTAGTTAATTCATCTTCTGAAACAATATATGGAAGGTTTCTTATAAATATACTTCCACTTTCTCCTATACTTTCTTCATTTGTTTCTTTCTAAAAAAATAATGTATGATTAGATTATTATAAAATTTAAACATTTGTTTTTAAAATAGTATAAGAGTTTGTTTAAAAGTATTACCTGTTGGTTTTTCCTTTTGTTCAATTCTTCTTCTTCAGCTGCAGCTTTTTCCTTTTTATTTTCAAATTTGTGAACGTGTATACGGTGACTGCCTGTTAATTACAATAAAAAAAATTAAGAATGCTACTCAATAAGGGACTCAAATGTTCTTTGGTATAAATCCAATTAACAGTAACTGAAAACATACCCAAAAATAGTTTGTTTTTATCCAAAGCTTTCTTAAATTCAGCTTCAGTTCTGAATCCTACATAACTAAACCCAGTCAACTTTTTTTCTTTACCGAGCGGTAACCTGATTGAGAATGGAACCAAAGGCCTAAAGAAATCTTTTATATCTCTCTTTTTACAGCGATAAGGCAGTCCTGTTAACTGAAACGATGTTGTTTAATAAGTTAATAATAAAACTTAATTTTAATTATAACTTTGTAACTAATTCCTTGTGTGTGGTTTTAATTCAACTCAGCATTGAATTAAATGTAATATAGAAGTAAATAAAATCTATGGAAATAAACTATACCCTAACGCATAGCGCACATGACCAGCGATATTTGCCCATATAGCAGAACATAGACCAAATGGTCACAAAGGTGTAAAACATATTAAGTAGATAAATAAAAGAATATGAATAAAACAAAAAAGTAACATGCAGCATATTAAGCCAACATTATAAACATAAGATTATTATTGTTAATAATTAATATTTTTAGAAATTATTTATTGAAATAAGTTATACATTGTTTTGATAAATAATAAGTAGATAAATAAAAGAATATTATTGGAAGGAATTTTGGTTAATAATTAATAAAGGAGTGGTCTATGTCTAATCTTCTTAGGTGTTATTTCAGTGTCCTCATTAGATACAGATTCTTTTTTCATAAGTATCTTCATGTACTGAAAATTATTTCCTTTTTAGTAGGTATAAAATATACAAGCTAATTGCAAAACATGACTAAATTATTTACTAACTACCCTGAAATGATGGACTCTGTAAATAAGGATCACATGTTTATTTAAATTTACAGTTATATTACACTATAGACATTAAGCAATGAGAGTATATTATAATAATAATTTAAAAAATATATTTTGCATGAGAATTTTAAATTAAATAGAATAAAGTTACATTGGGTATTATTTAAGAGATTAAAGCTAAATAAATGTATAAAATCTTTATTACATGAGTAAAAATATTGTGCAATGGCTTAACATGGATTACATTAAGCTCTCATGTTCAGCATAAGCCAACTTACATCCAAATCACTAATGTTCTTATTAGCAGTTTTATCAATAGCTTTCTTTTTATCTTCAATGTCATTCTCTGTCACTTTTGTTATTGTTTCTTCATCAGTACCACTATCATTTTCACCATCATCACTATCTAATTTTTCTAAAGCCTCCTTTACCCAAACAGTTTTGTCATTTACATGAGCTGCTATGAATTCCGCAAATAATGGATCATCTTTGTGCTGCAAAAGAAAATTTGTAAGAATTATTTGCATCAGCAAATATAATGAGCTGTCTTTTATGTGCATGTGACCAACATGACAATAAATAAAAATAATGCAATTGGCATCACACATTTACATTTAATTGAATTTTTTATTGTACAAAATATATAGTGCTCTGTCTGATTGAGAATAACTGATGGAACCCCATGATATTGAGTTGAAATAAAAAACATGGTATTGTTTATTTTACAAAAAGTATAATTGAACTATAACATTTTAGTGTTGATCAAGATTTTTCCCCTCTTATCTTAATATTTATGTGTTCAATTCAATAATACTAACCTTTCTTAACAGCTCCTTAATTTTGTTATTCTTTTCCTTCTTTTTTTTATTTTTCTTTCGTTCTTCTGCTGCTTGAGCTTCAATCTCTGTTTTATGTAATGCTTTATAAGCGCTACTATCAGGCGCATATTTACTCCAAGCCCTGGGTTTCTTTTCGTCACCCAAATTAGCACATGTTTCGACGGATATTTTCATAGAATTGATACAAGTACTATCAAAATAGTCTCTGGCAATAGCCGCCTGTTCGTCATTTCTGTACCCAATAAAACCAAAGTTTCTAAATTTCCCATCTTTCGTGTATTTTAACTGCACATCTGTGACTTCTCCCTTTTCACTGAATATTTCTTTTAGTTTTTCCGCAGTCACCTAAAAGAAGACATGATTACGCGAGTTCAATATATTTGTTGAGTGTCTACGTTGTACATTACCTTATTCGGTAGATTTTTTATTATAAGCCGTGACATTATTGAATCATATTAATTAATTTACGTTAAGTTCAGCATTATTTACAAAAAACAGAAGCACTACGGCCATGTGGGATTGACAGCTATCAATTGTCATTTGTCATATTATCAGACGACTCGAATTTTCCATAAATATAAAAAATATTAATTTTACAACACACTTAATGACACTAAAGCGCTGACACTAAATTATACACCATTTCACCAAAAATAAAAAGAAGCAAAACAATAAAATTTATATATTTTATATATAAAAAATACATATTAAAAAGTTAATATTAATTATATACATAGGTATACATAATGCAACATAGTATTTATTCTTCAACAAAAGTTTCTACATCAACAGTAGACTTCTTTGATTTTTTCCCACCAGGAGTTTTGGCATAGAATGTTTGTGCAGTTCTTTTTCTTAGATTGTCAACATCCTCACCTTCATCTGTCTGATCTGCCCATTCTAATACTAAACGTCTTCCGTATAAGTGAGTAGATTGGCATAGTGCTTCAAACGCACTCTGTAATATAAAGTTTGGAAGAAAATAATAATTATGAGTGAATATTGTTACCATCTGAATGTGTTGCAAATAATTTACCTTTGCATCTGCTTTAGAATAAAAATCGACAAATGCGAATCCTCTATGCTGATCAGCCCCTGGAGTCAATTTTTTTGGTAAACGAAGTGTTTTAATCTCCCCAAATACCCTGAAATAAACGAAAATACTTTTAATACAGTTTTGCTTAGTATCAATTATACAGTTATTACAAAAGTTTATTATTTTCTTGATATACGTATAACATAATATAGGGTATAATATTGAGTTTAGTACAACTTACCTAAATATTTCATGTAATTCATTTCTATTTGCTTGAAATGGAACATTTCGTACCAATATTTTAGTGCCGTTTTGTTCTGTTGATTTACTAGTTTTCTTTGAAGTTTTTATTTCATTTCTGTGGAAAAATTTACGTTATATGATATTTGTATGTATGCCATTGTTATTGAGGCTTTAGTAAGTATAAGTTATTACACTCAATTGTATTGAATTAAGAAGTTACTTACGTGTTCCCTCTTTCAGAACGTTTTAATTCTAAAGTTTTTCCATCTAAATTAGAACATTGCAGTTCTTTCAGGGCTTTATTAGCATCATGTCTTGTATAATATTGTACGAAGCCATACCCCATAGACAAAACCTGACCAGGATTCTTTGGATCCTTCTTCTTGGCAATTGTAACATTGTGAAGTTTGCCAATAGATGAGAAATGCTGTAATTAAGATTATGTTTTAAAATAGTATGAAAATAAATTTATTTTGGACTTCAACACCTTCAAGGAGTGAAGGAGAAGTAAAGGAGTTAATGTATGAGGTATAAATTCCCAATAGAAAGATAAAATATCTTTTACCTTAAAAATGTAATAAACATAATTTCTACTTCTTCTGTTGAAAAGCTAATAAATATTTATCCTTGAAATACTTTAATAAATTTATAATATTATAAAAACACAAACCTTTCTAAGTAATTCCTCAGTAGTTTTAAAATTTAGATTCTTAACAAATAATGTTGTATCATTTTCTGGTTCAATATCTTCTGATTCTTCTTTTATCTCTGTCTTTTCTATCACATTCACATCTTTCTTCTCATTCTGTTCTGCAACTACCGCTTTTTCTTGTGCGACTTCAGATTCAGTTTTTGTATTTTCAACTTTATAAACTGTTTTATTGAATACATTTTCTGGTGCCCATTCCAAATATAATGGAGAGCTTTTAAATTGTGAATAAGCCAATTTACTAAACGCCTTTTTAGCTTCAAAAGGTTCTACAAAGTCAACTAATACCGTAATACCATGTTTTGGCATAATAAATCTGGCTATATGACCATGCTTCTCAAATAATGGTTTTATTTCATCCATTGTTGTATTTGCTGGTAGATTTTTCACTAATATACAAGTTTTCGAACGTTTCTTTGCTGGCTGAAAATGTAATATATATGAACTGGCTATATGAATAAATATGTATGGTTGGTCAAAAAAGACCAATCAGTTATGGCAAGTTTTCTTTTTAATAAAATACATATTATTCATTTGTTTGCTTATTATGTAAGCGAAACATCACGTGCAATTGAACTTTAGCAGGGTAAAAACAGAAAAATAACGCACCAAAGTTTCCGAAACAAAAATCTATTAACCTAAAAATACTCACCTTATTAAAAGCATCCAAATATACACCATTAGTTTCTAAGAACGATTTTGTTTCTGCAACAAGTTGTGTTTCACCAAGGGCCAACCTCACAGCCACACTGGTATCTGAAATAGAGAAAACATTATGAGGATAGATAATGTAATTACTTTCAACCCCATCTGGCGTACTCTCTCAGTAAATCATAAATAAACACATACATAAACATACAATGCCCCTCTATCAAACTTGAATATGTTGTACAATGAGTATTCATAACATATTAAAACCCAGATCCAAAACACACCACATACAGGCTATAGACTCAGTAAAAAATAACTTACTTTTGCTATTTTCCATAAGTAAATGTTCCTTTGTTGTATTATAATTAGATGCAACAACATCTGCTACAGCGTTCGCGCCAAGAAATAGTGTATTCCAGTTATGTGAGGATTTTGCTTGTGCCTTTAATTGTTTGGCTTTTTTCTCCTTATATGACAATCCTACTGTGGAATTAAGAAAAATGTTTCAATTTCGTTAATATGATTCTCTTGTGACAGAGAATTTTGATGGGATAAATCCACGTAAAAGAAATCCAAGATCATCATCAACTGGCTGCTAATGTTTCAGACAAAGTATCAAAAAGAATAACAAATGTAAGAAATAATAATAAACCAATTACCATCACTATCCTCTTGCACATGTTTATCAGTTTTAGCTGGTAACAAATGCATCATCCTACCACAAAAAGCTGTACCATCAAGTTCTGAATATGCATGGACAGCATGTTCAGGCATTACAAAGGTGATAGTTGCAAATCCTTTTGGTTGACGTAGAATCTTGTCTATTGGCATATTGACTTCTGCTATTGGTCCTGTTTCAAATAATGCATGTAAATAATCAGCCAATTAAAATGGCAAAGACTTACATTTCAAGAAATAATTGTGAAGAAGAAACTTGGACATTATGTATATTTAGTTATGCAAGATGGCGTCTGCACTGCCAGCTTGTTAAAATATATAAATACTTGCCATATTTTTCAAATAACTTAGTTAATTCATCTTCTGAAACAATATATGGAAGGTTTCTTATAAATATACTTCCACTTTCTCCTATACTTTCTTCATTTGTTTCTTTCTAAAAAAATAATGTATGATTAGATTATTATAAAATTTAAACATTTGTTTTTAAAATAGTATAAGAGTTTGTTTAAAAGTATTACCTGTTGGTTTTTCCTTTTGTTCAATTCTTCTTCTTCAGCTGCAGCTTTTTCCTTTTTATTTTCAAATTTATGAACGTGTATACGGTGACTGCCTGTTAATTACAATAAAAATAATTAAGAACACTACTCAATAAGGGACTCAAATGTTCTTTGGCATAAATCCAATTAACAGTAACTGAAAACATACCCAAAAATAGTTTGTTTTTATCCAAAGCTTTCTTAAATTCAGCTTCAGTTCTGAATCCTACATAACTAAACCCAGTCAACTTTTTTTCTTTACCGAGCGGTAACCTGATTGAGAATGGAACCAAAGGCCTAAAGAAATCTTTTATATCTCTCTTTTTACAGCGATAAGGCAGTCCTGTTAACTGAAACGATGTTGTTTAATAAATTAATAATAAAACTTAATTTTAATTATAACTTTGTAACTAATTCCTTGTGTGTGGTTTTAATTCAACTCAGCATTGAATTAAATGTAATATAGAAGTAAATAAAATCTATGCAAATAAACTATACCTTAACGCATGGCGCACATGACCAGCGATATTTGCCCATATAGCAGTACATAGACCAAATGGTCACAAAGGTGTAAAACATATTAAGTAGATAAATAAAAGAATATGAATAAAACAAAAAAGTAACATGCATCTAGCATATTAAGCCAACATTATAAACATAAGATTATTATTGGAAGGAATTCGGTTAATATATAATATTTTTAGAAATTATTTATTGAAATTAAGTTATACATTGTTTTGATAAATACCTTAACATAAAGGAGTGGTCTATTTCTAGTCTTCTTAGGTGTTATTTCAGTGTCCTCATTAGATATAGATTCTTTTTTCATAAGTATCTTCATGTACTGAAAATTATTTCCTTTTTAGTAGGAATAAAATATACAAGCTAATTGCAAAACATGACTAAATTATTTACTAACTACCCTGAAATGATGGACTCTGTAAATAAGGATCACATGTTTATTTAAATTTACAGTTATATTACACTATAGACATTATGAGAGAATGAGAGTATATTATAATAATAATTTTAAAAAAATATTTTGCATGAGAATTTTAAATTAAATAGAATAAAGTTACATTGGGTATTATTTAAGAGATTAAAGCTAAATAAATGTATAAAATCTTTATTACATGAGTAAAAATATTGTGCAATGGCTTAACATGGATTACATTAAGCTCTCACAAGCTCAGCATAAGCCAACTTACATCCAAATCACTAATGTTCTTATTAGCAGTTTTATCAATAGTTTTCTTTTTATCTTCAATGTCATTCTCTGTCACTTTTGTTATTGTTTCTTCATCAGTACCACTATCATGTTCACCATCATCACTATCTAATTTTTCTAAAGCCTCCTTTACCCAAACAGTTTTGTCATTTACATGAGCTGCTATGAATTCCGCAAATAATGGATCATCTTTGTGCTGCAAAAGAAAATTTGTAAGAATTATTTGCATCAGCAAATATAATGAGCTGTCTTTTATGTGCATGTGACCAACATGACAATAAATAAAAATAATGCAATTGGCATCACACATTTACATTTAATTGAATTTTTTATTGTACAAAATATATAGTGCTCTGTCTGATTGAGAATAACTGATGGAACCCCATGATATTGAGTTGAAATAAAAAACATGGTATTGTTTATTTTACAAAAAGTATAATTGAACTATAACATTTTAGTGTTGATCAAGATTTTTCCCCTCTTATCTTAATATTTATGTGTTCAATTCAATAATACTAACCTTTCTTAACAGCTCCTTAATTTTTTCTTTGTTATTCTTTTCCTTCTTTTTTTTATTTTTCTTTCGTTCTTCTGCTGCTTGAGCTTCAATCTCTGTTTTATGTAATGCTTTATAAGCGCTACTATCAGGCGCATATTTACTCCAAGCCCTGGGTTTCTTTTCGTCACCCAAATTAGCACATGTTTCGACGGATATTTTCATAGAATTGATACAAGTACTATCAAAATAGTCTCTGGCAATAGCCGCCTGTTCGTCATTTTTGTACCCAATAAAACCAAAGTTTCTAAATTTCCCATCTTTCGTGTATTTTAACTGCACATCTGTGACTTCTCCCTTTTCACTGAATATTTCTTTTAGTTTTTCCGCAGTCACCTAAAAGAAGACATGATTACGCGAGTTCAATATATTTGTTGAGTGTCTACGTTGTACATTACCTTATTCGGTAGATTTTTTATTATAAGCCGTGACATTATTGAATCATATTAATTAATTTACGTTTAGTTCAGCATTATTTACAACAAACAGAAGCACTACGGCCATGTGGGATTGACAGCTATCAATTGTCATTTGTCATATTATCAGACGACTCGAATTTTGAGTGGTAGCACTGAAGGAGCCTCTAATATCGATTTTCGTCTGTTAATGGTAAATTACAATAATTATTTCTTCTATTATTATATATATATTCTTCCTATTATTAATTGTTTCTGATGATTTTTTAGTTAGTAAACCTAGCTATGGTGTTGCAGATATACATAAACAATAATTTATTAATGATGTCTACGTCTATGTCATATTTAAAAAGTAAAATGTTATTATTATCAAGTTGTCAGCCGAGGACGGGGGTTGGTCATCAGGAGATAATTTTAATAAAAGCAGAGGAAGGAAACAATTTTGTGACATATTTCTAATTTACAAAGCAATAGCGCTGTGTAGTAAATAACGTACGGGAATTAATATACCAAAAAAGCACAATGTCTACAATGACGTTTGGTCAAAAACAGTTCATACCAACACCACCGGATAAGGGAAGTTTTCCTTTAGATCATGAGGGTCTTTGTAAACAAACTATGGTGAAATATATGAAGTGTTTATTAAACAACAATAGCAATAACTCAATGTGTAGAGAAGAGGCTAAAAGTTACCTCGGTTGTCGTATGGAACACAATTTAATGGCCAAAGAAGAATGGGATAAATTAGGATTTCAAGAGGGTGATGTGCAATTAGAGGAGCGAAACACAAAGTAATTACTTTATAATATGGTTGAAGTTTTCGAGCGAGTGTCTCCATTAATTTTATAAATATCATGATTTAAAATAAAACGATTTGCACTCTATCGTCATTGTTTATACTTTGTTCAATGTCCCGGTCAAATAAAATTGGTTTCTATTAGACAAGTTATTCCTTATTAATTGTTTTATGAGGGGAAAATTAAAATATATATAATTGTTTATAAATTCTTTTATTTATATCTTAAAGTACTTATGACAATATAAAAAAGTTATGAACCTTAAAATATCAAATCTCCAAGTAATTTATCATGTTACAAAAATTGATTTTTTATCGCCAACATTTTAAGGCAGTTTTAAAATAAAAGTAAATATCACAGTTTTATTAAAAATATTTGTGACTGTTAGAGATTATGCAAAACTATTGTAAGCTACGGTAAAGGAAAAAGTGCAGACCTAAAATTTTTGCTATGAAAAATAGGAATAAATATATATTTTCCAAATATAAATGTAAAAGCTATTAAAAAGTACTAATCTACTTTAAACAATTCCATTATTAAAAGGTTGGTTAACTTATTACTTAAATATGTTTTATACAAAGATAATTTTATTCTGTACATGTTCTAACTAAATAAGCACCAACTTTATAGTACCTCTGAGATATTTGTAATTTTTAAGTATTAGAAGTCCTTGATATGAAAACAAATTTTATTATAATAATATTCAATTGTTTTTTATCACTAATGATAACATATATTGATTAAGTGATGACTGCAATTAACATTTAAGTAACTTGTATAGTATTATAACTATAGAAGTTGCAGCACCAAAAGAAGTTTATGTCAATTATAAAAAATATTGCAAGATCTGCATAAAAGCATCATCAATACCCTATATACTTATACATAGTAGTTTAGATAAATATATTACAAAATAAATGGCATTATCTAATTATTAAATGAAAGTACAATAAAACATGGCAACTCTCAATATGACAAAAACACACAAACAAATGAATTACGAATTAATAAACTTATTTCTCAAAATGTGCTTGATAGCAACAGTTCTCAAGTTGAGATTAACATTGATTGCGGATACGATCTGTACAAATCTAAATTAAATGGTGTTATGTACCTTACAAGACATAAATCAAGCATTCGATCATGTTGAGATCATAATTTACATACACTTACGACATAGAAAACGTTTATCTTCAATTTTCATTCCTTATCTAATCTACCGACAAGTCTTCAAGTATTATATGAACTTACTTTTAAAGGGCAGTGCGTATTCGTGCATTATTATTTTAGGGATAATAGGAAAATCAGACAATATTCGATATGTAAAAGTCCGACACGAAAAACAATAAATGCACTAAACTACAATAACAATTCGCAATTTTATAAATATCTAATTAACATTGAGTTAAGCATACTAGAGTTATAACAAGAAATAAACTTATTATTTTACAATGATTGGTTCAATAATTTCTATATAATAAATTCTATTATCTATCATTATGTCGAGGCCGCGATATACTGGTTTACGCGTTGATTTCGTTTGTCGTGTTTTTCTAGTACATTTAACTCAATAATATTTAAAAAGAAAGTCTTTAATTTTTTTTTCTATAAAGCGACTACTTAAAGCAAATATTACTCTAAACGCGATATATTAAAACAATAGTTATAATATTAAAAAAACTTCAATCAAATATTGTAATTCAGCTTTGAAGACTAAAATATCTCCGTAATTGTAAAATGCTGAGTAATATTACTATAATGAATTGAGCTTGGGTATTATTGGCAGTGCTTGGCGATCGCAGAGTTGATCCTGGCGCTGGAAGAGCACGGAACGGTGCCCGTCTTCCCGCGCGCTCCCCAGGGCAATTCATCCAGAACTGCGCCGAAGAATGTTGTTTTTCATGTTCTACTCGCATCTTCAAATCGTTAAATTTCCAAAAACCTTTGCCTTTGAAGAAGTAAGTTTTACCTTAAAATACAAAATCATTCTTTATAACATTTGTTTAAATTTTATGTGTTTACATATTGTTTGAGTAATTCATAATAAGTAATACTTACCATCTTTCCATTGGAATACACTGTCGATGTTGTAACCCACGCCTTTCCACATAGACATATCACGGGGATAGTCCAATTCTACCCTTCCTTCGTCTTCATCAAACCTATAAAAATAATTAAACAAATTTTAAAATAGGCGTAACAAATGAGGGAATTGGGTACATTTATAAGTATACTTACTTCCAATACATAGACCCACTGTAAAAGTACGTTTTTCCATTATGTCCCCAAGTCATCGCTGCATCAATTTTGTCTAAGCTCGCGGGTAGACCGAGATCGACTAATCTCTTCGGGTAACCTCGGACGAGTGTTTGAGAGTCAAATAAATAAAGCTCTCTGCCTATAAATGAAACAAAAGTTAAATTATACATTCACAACTATAATTTTAGCAGTAAATAAATAAAAATCTTACCGATAAAGAAGGCAATTTTTTTATCTGGTCTCTCATAGACGGCATCAACATGGGATAAGTCTTTTGGTAACATTGACCACATTCTCGTTATTTCAATGGGATACCCTTCAAAATGTCCACGAGCCCCTATCCTCCAATGATACTATTAAAAATAACATAAACAAATCAGTATAATTAACTCTTTAATAAATAAAATATTTCTTACAAACAACAATTAATACTTACCCTATCTTTGAAAATGAACAATTCTCCGCGAATAAGAGACACCGCGTCATAAGTTGTATCGCAAGTATCCGGTTTATCAGATGTAGGTCTCGTGGGATAGTGGGGCTTTGGTCTCGGATAATCCTTTTTCGGATAATCTTTTCTAGGTTCTGTGGGATAATTAGGGCGGGGATATTGGGGATATGGAGGTCTAGGGTTTGGATATCTAGGCCGTGGGGTTTGAGTCGTCGTCTCCGGTGTAGGTCTTGGGTAATTATGACTTGGCCTACGTGGATAATCTTCACTAGTATTATGGTGTCTTCTTGGGTAATTAGGATAATAGCTTGGTCTTTCTGGTTGAGATGGTTCCCTTTCAGGGTAGTTATAAACTGGGTGTTTTATTGGTGGTCTGGGGTTGGTAGTGGTTCTGTGGTTAGGATGTCTATCTGGATAATGGTTGTGATGATTGTGATGGTGATATGGCCGTTTAGTTGTTGTTGTCGTAGTTGTCGTTGTTGTAGTTGGTGGGGGTGTTTCTACTGGTCGATAGTATGGTATTTGTGCCCATGATTTGCGTTCTTTGGGACCTACAGACAAGAACACGAATTATGTTTATAGTATTTACAGGTCAACATATAGTTTAAAATCAGTGACAGTATGACTTACCATACATCTGTTGTATGCCATTCCTGTCGTCTTCGGGTAAAACGAAATTAGGTTGTATGCCCTGATACCAAGGATACATGAGAGCTCCCTTTACGGTACTATGACTGAGTCCGAGTGAGTGACCAAATTCGTGCGCCGCCACTGCGAATAAAGACGTACCTGGAACAAAAACAATAGAAAATGGGGCACCTAAATTATTATTAGTTATGATGAGGTTATGCATAATTATGATATAGATACTATATTATTAAGTATTGAATATAAACGTAAGTGTGTATTAGAAACTGAAGTTGGTAATAAAATCTCACGAGACTAAATACTGAAATGGTGTTTTGGAATGTCTTACCATCTTCGTCGTCATTGTTAGGATGGAGTAACCAGAGCTCTTCATCATCGAAATGAGCGTCACCACCCCGCCCAGAACCCGGGAAGAACGCGTGCGCAAGAATGGTTCCACGTCCGTCAAAGGGATATGCATCATCATGATAGCGTCTGCAAAATTAAAGAACAATATTTATCACGTTTTGTTGCGTTCATTTGTTTTGTAGATATCGAATGTGTTTCACGACAATATTTGGTGGATATATCTACACGTATGTGTAACATGTTAGTCGAGTTAGTGGAATGTTATCAAATATAATGAGTAGGTGGGAGAGCAATCAAAGTTTGATCCCGTGGGAGGTAATTCATCCGACTGGAACTCCTGTAATACTTTTTCATGAAACTAACATGCTTGCTTCATGCATAACAGAGATGAAAATGATATATAATAGTCTTCAAAATGTAAGTGTAAATTATTTTTAAAAAATATCTTAAGACGAAATTCTGTCAGAATCTTAAAAATTCAATTAATCATAAAATGATTATACCTATGCGATAGGAGTACACGAGCGCTTTGTACACGACAGCAAAACATGTCTACGTCAGGTAAACGTAATTCAATTAGGTAACGCTGGACTAAAATGTTTAATATCCTTCCTGCCACGCGGCCTAATGGAAGAAGCCGTACCACGATTAACGAATATTTGACTCGATGCTCCCCCATTATTAATGCAAATAATAATAACATTAAAATGTCTAAAGTTGAGGATTTAAATTATTAAATTGTTTGGAACGCGAATTAAACACCAACTGCGAGTTAATAAGGTCGTAGCGGTTTCATACGAAATTACATTCTCAATTATTTAAGCCATTGTATCATAACATAATGTGTTTCAAAATATATTAATATGTCATTAATTCGGTAAATTTCAAAAGAGAAGAGAACGAAAGAAGAGTAGTATCTACTTATGTGGTATTAAAATTATTGCCGTTATAGCTTTCTATATGAAAACGCAGTTACGATCCACGACGTTCTTTTATTGCTTAGGTTATATTACATTTTATGGGGTAATAAATCTTTAAGACGCATAGAGTAGCTAGATGCATTTTCATGACGACATGCAGTCGCTTTAGGACGATGTTTGCTCGTTAGTCGGTTGTAAATTAAATCGTTTCAGACATATCTAATATTCAACCATTCTAATTAGTTATTATGAATTAATTTAGTTCAAAATGTAGATATAAGCAAAAAATTAGGGCTAGATAAAGAAGTTTTGAAGACGGTTGAGTTGAAAAAGAAAATTTTATGCAGCGAAGTTCAGTTGCTGCAAGTTCAGAAGCAATATGGCGAGGCAATATGGTCGCGTCGGTTTTTGTCACCGATACTTTCTCATATCGTCCACTTTGAGCGCCTGTCGTGAACTAATAAGCAAAACTTCTCCCTTCGTTCATCGGATATGCGGATCTTGTTTGAGCAAAAACCTCTACTTCATTTATCGAAACGTGTATTTCAAGATGAACTTCAAAGAAGAATATTGCGTTTCAGTAATTTTGTAGGGGTTAAGAGTATATACAAATACTAAGGCTTACTTTGCAAACGAGACGAGGATGTCCGAATCTTCAGAATTCACTTCAGTAAATGTGAGCCTGGAGGCTTGCTGCCATACATCGAGAGCCTTTGCCAATTCTCGCCGCGTGCCTCCGATATCTAAAGTCGAAGGTCTTCTGTATGATGATAAACTGTAACAAAGAAATTAAGATGACATTCCGATATATGTTTCAATATATAATACGTGCATTAAAAACTTAACAAATAAGAATATGATGATAATTAAAAAAAATGTTGGTTAATATGTTTTTATTATGCACGAAATTGTTTTAATTAAAAGTTTCCTTTGCTTTCGTTAAATAAATTGTTGAGGCAGAAAAGGTTTTCATTAGGTAAATGAAACCGATTCCCAAAATGTAATCTCAGATTTCACTTTAAGTCAAACTTAACCGAGAAGATTTGGCTAATATTGTGTCCACCCTCGAAACAAATTAGAATTTATTTGCGGAGCGGTTAGAGGGCTTCGTCGGCGACGGTCTGTCGTCAGAGGGTCCTGTTTTACGTCGGCTGAGAAGCAATTAAAACAGTTGTTTATTGACAAAGCATCACGTTACATTATTAAATGAGCCCGAGCATCAAAGTTGGGGTAAGTTCATTTAGCGGATTTGTTTGGTCATTTCTGCAAATTACATGGTAATAATTAGAAGGGTAATCACAATGGCCTAATTAACAATATCTACCACATGCATCAATAGCGGCTCAGTGCAAAGATGTAATAATGTTGCATGCGATTGACAGGTGCCCTTCGGAAGCAGACCAGTATTAATGCTAATCGCGTTGATTGTTTCCATAACAATGTTGTGCATTGTGCGTTCTCTATGAATATAAACCGATTGGGGTTGCATGGTATCGCATTATCGAATTTCGATGAAACTAGATAGGATACAACGCTGCAGTTAATAATGCTGTTATAGACATGCCATATTCTCATTAGTGCTGGAAGATTAATGTTTTGACAATGTGCCTTTTACACAAGTTAAGCGGATTACGCAGCTGTTAATTATACAATGTCCAGTAATAGATAGTCTGTTCTGCATTTATTCAAATGATAGGTATTCCAATATTTATCGAAATCCTAGAACTAATAGTTCAACTTGAAAATAAGAACCACCTGGCTTTCAACGTTGACATTGGTCAAGACAGGTACATACATTATTTATGGGACGATCGATTTTGTCAAGAAAAGAAAAATGTGAAAAAAAATCTGTAATATATATCTAAGTAGAAAGAAACAAATTTAAGAGAGCTTACCACGTGAGTGAATACACATTTCCTATAAAGCTGTGTGTAAGTAGGTCGTTATAGAAGGGACGCAAATGGGCATCATCTAACTGCACACGTGACGGGAGTGAGCGTGGGATTCGAGTGTTGAGAGTGGACAATACAACTAAACGTACCTGCCCATTCTGCCCTCAATCCAATTAGTGTGACATTTGAAGCAACATACAATTATATACTGCCGAAAATAAACACCTGCGTATATTTTAACAATCTGTAGTTACGAGTGAGGATTATTTGGTGAAATAATAATGAAATAGTAGTTGGTGTTTATGCTATATTGTATCTTTTGAAGCATTGAATTATAAATATTTCGAATTTTATAATGGTTAGGTATTTATGAGCTATAAACCAGGAAGATGATCGTTTAATACATGAAAATGCCGAATAATTTCACAACGATTTTCCGTTTATTGCGAGAAATAATAAAACATGCGACATCAAGAATCGGACATGGCGTCTACGTCTTCGTAACGAAACGGACATAATCTTGTTACGATGTCGTAATAAAGAGATTTGTAAGCATGCGATTTATGGACTGTGTCCAAAGCGCTTAAATTTAATTCTCTGAAATAATCTGTCAGTGAATCGTTAAAATAATACGTCTGCAATAACAGCAACGTAATATTTGCGAAAAACAGAAGTTACAAAAATCATAAAACATCATAAAACTCAAATCCTAGTTACAAGAAGAATGAGAGTAGGTACCTACAATTTTGTTTTTGTTTAAGACGTTTTTGATTCTACGCTTAATTTGACATTTACGAAATAGTTACATTTTTAATGTTGAACTCCGTACTAGGGGCTATAGGTACTGATACAGAGTTTACGAATTAAAATGGTATTTTTTTCATCAACAAATCTGTTACAGAAGTGTATGAGAACATGTCCATTTTATTTGTCCAACAATGGAATTAGCATAAAAGTAATAAAATGTCAGTTGAATGCAGACCCCTGCGGTGAGGTGTGCTAGACGGGTCCTGTCGTCGATGTGGACTGTCACACCGATTGTTGGTTACCTCATCAGGCATAAACGCTACCTGCGTTTATTATTAGTCATTCAATTGAATAAATAATAATGTAGTCTACTCGTAGTTACACTTTAACATAAATGAAATGTCAATTTAAATCAATCAACTTTAATGGACATTGTTTCCCGTCCAGCTGTTTGACCTCTATAATATTAGTAGTTTCCAATAATGCAGTCTTCAGAATGTGAGCTCCTCCATCCCCCACCCTATCTTCTATTCTCCTCGGGGAACTCTCACGCCGTATACGGTAGATAAGCGACGTGGCAATAGGCATTGATGTTCACAAGGGAATTCAATAGCGGCCTACTTCTCAATGCTTTGATGTTTAAAAGGATTTAAAGCGTTTCTTGAATGAAAGGCAATTCCAATTTTACATTTATCTTTATATACATTTGTGATTGTGAAAAGGCGTATTTTTTATGTGACAAAATGCACTTTTCAACAAATCCCCTTCTTATTATTACATTAAAAATACGTCCAATTATACACATATCAACAATGTATAGTGATTAATAAACGTCGCATGTGTTGATCGAATCCTTGCCTATTCTAATTGACCTTTGCCGGTCTTCGTATCAACAATAACAGCTTCTTTGAATTGCCCATGTTCGGGGTCTGTATTATAACAATGGCAAGCCTTTGACGTTAGCTACGATTTGAAAGCCTTCACTTCCTTTCCTTCAGCTTTATATAGTTTTAAAGTTTGTTTTTTTGTTTCTCATTTTAAAACTGTGTATGTAACGTGTTACATATAGCAAGTACATATTGCTTTTACATTCAGTTGCTCTACATATGTGTAAGAGAAATTACCAAATCTGGTTGGCAACTAGGAACGGCGCTGGAGGCTAGAATTAAGTAGACTCTAACATTGTTATGGCAGTAATAGCGCACCAACGTTCATACCATTCTACAATTTTCCATGTGAAATGTCCGGGTAAAATTAAAAGCTATATTTTCGACAGAATGATTGCTTTATACGATCCAATGGTTACTAGTGAAACTATCGCAATTTTATTAAATATGTTTGAGTAAAATTCAGGAAAACGAGATTCGAGTATAAAATAAAAACATATAACTTTAATTATAATGAAAACATTAAAAGTTAAATGGTGATAGTTAATATTAAACATTAGACAAAGTTTAAGAACATGGCTGTGATATGAAGGAAATACTTAACTTCTACTATACTTGGTACCACGTTAAACTTTTATACGAGTTAGCCAGCTCGCCAGTAAAAGGGAAATAATTGGAAATTCTAGAAGAACGCTTCAGAAGAGAATTACTACGATGACACTGTAACATGATGGAGGTAACGACTTGTACTTATATCTAATAATAAACTTTACTTATCTCCGTGAACTCGAGTAGAGTGATAATTAATGAATTATATAGGGAACTAAGATTTTTTTGCTTTAGAGTAGATTATAAAAATAGAAACTAGAACATGATACAAATATTAACCCATGAAGTTGAATATTCTATTTATCAATGTAAACGCCCTCATAGACTACCCTATCTTGAAACTGGTGTTATATGAACGTTCTCATACGACATCGAGCTCTTAAGCCTTTCATGCACGGAGATTAAGTGGCTCCTCGGAGATATTAATGCTCTCGGAAACGTTGAACTATTTCAAAGACGAACAAAAAACAAACTGAATTTTAGCCTTTATTTTAAATTCACTTCTGACTATGTTTTTGCTTATAATGTATGGGTGCAAGACTGTTGAATTTCCTTTCGAGTAACCTCCATCAGTTAAGTCAACTATGAATGTTTGACGTCTCATCCCTATATTCTAACGGCACCTACAAAATTCCTCTTTCAAACTGTCTCAAGATATTTTTACTCTGTTAAGTGTAGCGGCTAAAAGTGTTTGCCTTGAATGTTTAAAGTATTAACCTAAAATTTTAAAGTCTCTGATTTAAAAAAGAATGTGATCGAAGTAATTGTCCTGTGTTATAAATATAACAAATCGCTGCTAAAAATCTTTAAGGAAGTCTGCCTGCAATTTGATTTTCAGACGATTTTTTAAAAGATATAGTAGATAGATAGTAATAGAAATAAATATTTGTTTCCTAGTCATAAGTGTTATATATTTTTTATAGTAATGTTTCGAGATAAAGTATAAATTATTATATTTATTTTTGTTTTCTTTACGTTCGTTTTAAAACAACAAAGCTATAAAATAAAACAAATGAATTTAGGTAGATACCATCTATATCTATAGCACTTCGTAAATTCAAATGAACATGATTGCGGTCGATAGGTACGGAAATAGCAAACGGATTAGTCAGAGGTCGTAGTGCCTCCTGAGAGAGATATTTCCGGTGGAAGCGCACGAAATTACTTCCCTTGGCGCGTCTCTTTCATATAGAAACTTGAGCTACAACAATGTCCAAACTACGCGATTCGATTTAAGAACATCGCTTCCGTTTGTCCTGCATTTCTCCAAAATTCCCACGGTTCATTAAGAATGTAGAGAATGGCCGGAGTTCATTTAGAATCCGTCGAGTCAGTGAGCGTGAACTTCGGATGTAAATAAGTGATTAACACAGTCTGGATTGTTTTCAGTTGCAGAGTTTCTGAGAAGGGCCACTTTTAACAGACATGTTGCAACTTTGCAACTAGTTAAACGAACTTCTGATTTATTAAATACCCGACTTTTGCTGTGGAATGATCCTTTTATAGATCTTTAATATATTTTAAATGCGAATAATATTGTAAAGGTATTAATTTAGGTATTAGTTTAGTATTTGGCTTTCCAAAATATTTCATACGGTGTTAATACGATTAGGTTTACTAAAATCATGTTTCTAAGTAGGTACCTTAGTAAACATCAAAGGGGTTTAATTCATGTAATGCTTGCTCACATTTACTTTACTTAAGCTGAATTTTATTACTTTTCATATGAAAGAGAAACATCCTAACCTAAGATGACATCGTGGGCATTCGAAATTGGTTATTGAATTTAAAACACCTCTTTATTAGTTTGCTTTTCATCAAGTAGGTATTGAATATAATAAATACAGGAAATTTTTATACCGGTTATATTATGAAAAATATTTTTTCGTTTCCGTAACTGAGTTAGGAAAGTTCTCGTCGAAACTTAATACGTCGCGCACAATAAACCAACTTTTGTAACGTCTTCAGATTCAATCAAATATTTACTATTGTGTTGCGGAAGCTTGATCTTTACCTGGCTGTGAGTTTCTTATTACCTGTTCAATTGTAATTTTAGAATTTTATTGTAAGGAATTGTAGACACACTGACGATCGTTATTATTCCGGAGTACCAGTACCAGCTCTGCATAGTTTAGTTTCAGCATTAGTTTGGCATTAGTATAATTTATATAAAAATAATATAAAATAATAGTATCACTATAAAATCATTTGTATATTGTGTATGTACCTCTTTGGTTTTGATTTTAACTTTGAGCAGAAATGTATAACTATAGGAGTCTGTCCTATCAACCGTCTAGGTTGCAATTCATCAAACGTACTAAAACTAAACATCGAGCGGAGTGATCATTTGATACTACTATATAGAAGTCCAAAATTTAATACTCTAAATACAAGTTTTATTATAGTTTAATATTAGTTTAATCTACAATTTATTAGTATAGGGGCATCTTAAAATGAATTAGATTGTTTATTCATAACTTCTATATAAATACATAATATTATAAGGGCTTGTTTAAGCGTAAATAGTCCCGCACGTCCGGGCAAACAGCAGCCTAAACTTGCAACTCAAACAACTTTAAGTAAATTTATAACTTGCCGCATTGAAACATGCTGTTGCTTACATCTTATTATTATGTAACTTTATGTCTAAATATATTATTTACATTTATAATTTAAAACACGAAACTTACTAAAAATTCCTTATTATATTTAACATTACAAAAATGTTAAAATAATTATTTATCGATCTGTTAGGGCACAGTTTATCTATCTATATATCTATTAATATAGAAAAAAAGTTATATATTAACAATAACAATTTTTTTGCGAACATATAATATATAAATTTCATTTTGTGATTTTCTTTTATAGTATCATATAATATTAGTGCGTTATCGATTCGTTATCCTAATACAATAAGTACACGTAATAGATTTTGATTTAACACATGGCCACTAAAAGTAAACACACGTTCTAATTGCAATTATGCGCATTGTACAACCTATTATATATTATATAATACGTTGTTTTTTATTCTTAATAAAACAAGAGAATGGGATAAAATTGAATTATCAAATATTTATCCGGATTATTCTTTCAGGTGTAAGGGTGGATGCTCGTCTGTTCAAGCCGAAAAGCTTTTAAACAGTTTATTGTATCTCTTTTACAAGGTTGAGTATTGCAATTATGTATATATTTTTTACTTTGTATATACTAAGCTCCTATTTGATTTATAAAGCATTCAAAGATCAAAGTATTTACAATTTTTGGAATATTGCAATATAACGGTTATCGATTACAGGCAACTCTGTAACAGTCGCGTATACTAAGGCACCCGTGATGTCAACATGTAAGGATAAGTATGCCACCAATTTATTATAGAAAATTTAACTTTATACACCATAATAAAACTCTTTTTATTATAATTTCGTTTATAATTTCGTTTATAATTTAATAGATATTTCGAAGCATTTATCGGATTAAATTAAAATCATGACAACATATTCAACACAACAGATTCTAATGGACAGTCTACAAATGCAATTGTAGAAGATACTACGAGGTGCGCGCTGAAGTGTAATGTAGAGGCAGAGCATACTCTGAAATTTATTATACGCGAACAAACATATAGTTTATGGAAAGAAAGTTGAAAAGATAAAATATTTCATCAAATTTTATTTTAACAAAGTTTCCTAGTACTTTAGGAAAATTCGCGAAAGTTAAAGAAAAGAGTCAATTTATTTTTCCGAGAACGTAATATAAATGAAGTTTATGCAATACTCGAGTAGGGTGGAAGCGAGGGCATCGCGGACATGCACCCAGATGCACTCGGGTTCTTGCCCCTAAGCATGCACTCTTTGTCTCCTACATGTGAACTCTAACGAACTTCAAACATCCACTGAAATATATGACAAGTTATATAACTATTTTTACTTAAAATGCGAAAGTCTTTTCATAAATTTACGACTTTTTAAAATAGACATGACATAATTCATAACAATAAAAATGAAGTGCAAATATCGGGTATTAATCGTTATTATTGATAGTATCGGGGTTGTCGCCAATAAACCGGCAGTAAGTTTGTACTACGATGTAAATAGTTATGTGTTATTGATGTACAAATGCCAGTGACCGTTGTAAGAGGTTACTGAACAAACGGGAGGACGGAGGTTGAAGCACTTTCAGAGGTCGTTGTAGCACTCACGAGGTCGTAGTACGCCACGCTCGCTACCGTCTCAATTTTATGTAATATGTCGTAACTGTTCAAAATTAAATAACTTTTGATCTCTTATTGCACTGTAATACAATTTCAGAAATTGCGGAACGATATTGCAAGATTTTAATGCACTTCTTTATGTTATTACAGCAAGAAAACAAATTTGTTTACGACCTTAGTGTTTGTGACAACCATTGTATAGAAGCGTTTAGTGAGTTATAAACAGTATGTTAAACAAAGTTATTTAAATTAAGTCGTTTGTTTCAAAAGCGAACTCATTTGCGTTTACAAAAGTATTAATTTTTCTCTCTGCATATTTGAATTGAAAGCTCTGTTATATTAGTTTTTTTTATATATTCCAGCGGTCCGCTGCGATGAGACTACACAAAGCCTGGCCGTATTCTCCACTCACCTGGAAAACAAAAAAGAATAAAATATTAATTAAGAGTTACTGAAACCGAATTGATATCGTCGGAAATTAAAAAGCGGTATTGTGTATTGTTACTTGATTAATAATGAATTATTTTTGTTATACCAACAAAGTTTAACAGAGCTCTGTAATAGCGTCGGTGTATTAAAGAAACCTCATGTAATGGTAGCCAATGTACGGGACCTCACAAAGCGTCCATCTCATTAACACGTAACGTTGACAACATTTAGCGAGAGGGTCGAGCGCGGTGAGCCGCGAACTAGCATTTGGCAGCGGTTGCGCTCGTACACAGCCGGCTCTATAAACTAAACAACTCGTAAAAGTGTAAAAGTCGTAACGATAGCGGTGGAGAGAGCTGCCTAATATGAGCGGCGGCTGGAGCAGAGCCAGCCCTCATTATCAGATGGGACGTTTCGAGCGCAACCCTTTCGTTTTACGATTGGCCTCTAATTACACTCGCGCTTAAGGCGGTGCGCTTTTTCAGTTGTTCCTAGCTAACCGTTGATTGTGCAACGTGGTGTGCCAAATCGTGCACTTTGTAACTAACTAGCTCTGTAAATTTTTTATATACGGTAAAAGTGCGGTGTTCTGAAGTTACATTTATGTATCTTAAAGCTGACGGAGTATTGCACAGTATCGTACGAAATGAAAAAAGTATCGAATAAAGCCGCGGTCGGTCGCAATAACAGCGGGTTCTGGTTTACGAGGCCTAGCTGATAAAACCGCAGCCCAGGGCGCGGTGGGCACGGCGGGTGCGGGGGGCGTGGGCCGCCTTAACGATGTGTTGCCAATTTATGCTGTGCGATAAGCAGAGTTGTTTAGCCTTTGACGACGAGTTACGAGCGTTAAATCTCGAGTCGCAAGGTTCATTTCAGGAATATGTTTGAAAATATAAAATTTTAATAATATGTGTTTTATAAATATGTTATTAATGACTTTAAATGATAATGAAGACATTTAAATATGTATATAAAGAATGACATAAAATATAATTATATATTTAAAAAACTGTGTTAAAATGGGGGAAGACATGAATGGTGTCTTTTGTTAGCGCCGAAATGCGATAAGGCGTGAGGAGAATGTGTAAGTGCGGGGATGTTATACCTCGTAATCTAGCCATATTGCCGACGAGACATGACATGCATCGTAGCATTAAATGCTTAAAGCAAGCAATTCATCAATTTCAGATAATGATACTTGTATATTTTTGTAAGCATAATCGACGATCGATTTCGCTATTAATACCGAAAGCATTATTAATCACAAAAGTAGCTCATTCAACACGCATTATTACTTAAAAATAACAAGAAATGCTATTTATTAAATAAAATATGTATAAATAATTACATATCCGTGTAAAGTGAACGTTCGTCCGCATAACTTGAACTTAGTCCGTGGGGGATCGCTCAACTCAATCTTGCCCCATTACGCGCGACAAATTGGAAAAATATTCAATTACACCTCGCGAAATATTGAATTATATCAGGGTAAATTAGAATTTTCGCACCATGGACATGGGGGTGCTAAATGACGTTTATGTTTCATTTTCGTTGCCAGCGAAAGTGCTTCTGATTTGTAGATATCATGGGATTGATATCAAGGTACAATGACAACGTCCATAATAGATAAGTTAATAAAAATGGTTAGAATATAAAGCTATTTATTATATAGGTAGGTACTTTATTAAAATTATTTTATAGTGCGAAATGTTAGCTTAGCATCTGTAAGATTAACGTTACTTTAATAATTGTCTAGAGAAAAAAGTAATATCGCCGTGAAATTTAGAGCGGGAACAAGTGGGAGCACGGGATTGCTCGCCAGTTCGAGTAATTGGCAATTAATCACGGAACGTTTTCTATTTCAGTTTATCGGCGACGCCATCAATATGACTTCAGTCTATGTCCATGGAGGCATAATTAGATTGCACCACCCCCGACGTATGTTCAGAACTTGCATCCATTAAGAGCAAGTAATTAATTTTTAAAACGATCGTGATGAAGTGGTTTATTTCGTTGTTTTCAATCAACAACGTGTGGTTATTGGAATATTATGTTAATGAATATCAATTACCTATATTATAATAGTATTGTTTGTGAATGTTTTTAAATGTATGGTATCATTATCAAACTATCATTTTAAGAGAATAGTTTTACACAAATCTAACAAAGTTATGAATTGAAATGAAAATGAAATTGTTCATAGATTATAAAGCTATGAAAGATAATTTAAAATACATGGTAATTATAAAGATTACGGATTTACTTTTGACAGCCTCTGTCCTGTAGTAGTTGCAATGGCAGTCGTAATAGATGTTTATTAAAAATAGTCAACATTTGTTCTGGGTTTCAGTGTTATAAGTTTATAATATAAAGTTATTTATTTTAAAGCACAATTTCATTGCGATTCTCATGAATAAGATAACTATATCGTTCCTCCACACATAATTTAGCAACAGTCTTGCTGTATATATTTGCTAGACGTCCAGTTAGGTAAATGGAGCGTCTGTTTGCATGTTATTTCCGCAGAGTGATTTATTTCACAGTGTTTTGCTTGTATAGAAGTCGTATCCGTGAGTGGATTGCGCCGTAAGGATCGACACCTTTCAAACAAATTGTCTTGAGACCACATGGAGACATCTTCCCCGGATACAATTTATTTGCATTGGTCCGCATCGTCTAATACTATTTTCATAAAATGATGCTTTATTATTATTATACACTCTAATAATTGTAGTATACAAGAGTTTATAGAAAAAAAATATTTATAATAAATAAAAATATAAACGAATTAGTAAATAACAATCGTCGGGAAAGTTTTACAATTAGCAACAAGTTCATCAATGTATTTTGTTCTCAGCGATATCTCTCAATCGTAACTAAACAAGTTGATTAATTACTGGACAGAGTCACGTAACAAAGTTCGATTGTCAACGGCGACGAGGGACATTTGCTTCGTACAAATTAAACAGCACGAACTGTGCGAAGCGACGCGACGGCGACACCGGGTCATATGACTGTCGAGGAGAAATTACTACTTAGACTCCCACTAGTTGACAATAATGTGTACATTTTATATGTTGTACATGTGTACATTTGTTGTACAATACTAGTTTAAGACTTTAGATATATTAATAATTAATTGCAACCAAGCCGTATAAAGACTGGCATCACTATAACTATTATAATAAGAAAAACAAACCACACAAAAACTATTTTCCATTAGTCGCGGCCAAGATGGCTGTGAAGCCAAAGAAGTCTTTTGAATTAGCTATTTTCTATTTATTTATCTTCCTTCTTATTATTACAATCTTTTATCTACTAGATGGAATAACTTTCAATTAAGAAGGAACAGAAGAATTACTGGAACTTTGTAATGTAAAATGCTGTTTATGGCATAATTTGTGTATAATTTTATATCAAATTATTCATTTTCAGGTTCCTAAGAGTTTATGATATTCATATATTTTTGTGCATCGTATATTTATGCAATGTATATGTACGTAGTGACAATATATTCGAATAACAATAACATTGTTACGGTGTTGGGCTGTCAATGTAGATAGCGCGTTAAACCGTCGCAATTGGTAGGCCGCAACTGGCAACCACTTTGAATACTCGAGTTGCCAACACCTCCTGTGCTAATCTCTAGACAGCAGTGTTCACTGTCTCGCTGCGCTGCTAACACTACATTATTAGCATATTCTTGAAATTCGTTCTTGTTTTACATATTTTGTATTTACACCGTTCTAAATAGATTACAATTTTTGAGCTATAGCAAAAAAACATAATTTATTTTCTATAAATAGCTTGGGAACTTAATTTCAAGTAATTTCGCTATCTCCTGTACCTGTAGTTGTGAGATTTCCTAAACAATGTCTAAGTAAACGGCAGCTTTTGAGATCGCTAATTTCAATCGTACAAATTTTATATAGGTATTTATTATTATAGATAATTCTATTCATCAAATCACGTTTCAAATATTTAATGTATAAAACAATATTACTATTCTTTTATAAAGCAATTGTAGAAATTAAAACGATTACAATATCATAACGGTTTCTTTGGGTTTTAAAATAAGATCGAATTATTTTCAAGAATATGCCGCAGGATACCACATCTCAAGCTTACTTGCACTAAACACTGATACCAAAGCCGAGAGTACAGCGATTGAGAGGCATACAGTGTATCTGTTGCAATTAGTTTGCTTGCATACTAATTTATTTGAGTTAGCCCAATCTTATCTGTTTATATTGTGTGAATCATTACTGTTACAGTGTACAGGCGATTGCAAAAATAACTTATCATTATAAATATTAAATTGCTATTACATAATCTTCTAAAATACATATATTTGTATGCGTTTCCTAAGCTTGTGTAGCGGAAGCGACAGTTGTCTCACACTGCAGTGACTTAATGTCAATTATTACTACCATTTGCAGGCATAAGGCATACATATATATTTATTTATTTTAAAATAAAACAAGAGAACGTTCGAATTACAATGCATCATATGTTTATTAATTCCGAGAAATAGTGTTCAAAGTTAGTAAACATAGTTCATATTAAAAAATGTTTTTTAACATATGGAAGTTGTTTATGTTAGGTGTTGAAACTAATTCCTGTAAAACTTTTATATAGATCGCGCTTTAGTTATCAATATCTATAACATTAGACAGGTAGACTAGATAATTGATTAGAGATGCATTTGAGAAATACCTATGTATGTATTTAACTATGGGGGTAATCAGGTGTACATAAGTTGTATATCAATGCATTCGGCTGGAAACGAGTTTACTATTCCTGTATTATTAATATAACACTAAAAAGACGGGAGCGGTAATTCTGAAATTTATTATTTTAAAAGCGCTTGATGCTCTTTTCAATTGTATTTGGTGTTCCTTGCGCCTATAGGAATATACTACAACTATACTCATGAGCGTAGCCAGCCATGAGCTCTGGGTGGGGCAGCAGTCTAAAATAATACGTAACTAGCAAACACCCGCGGTCTTACCCCGGTTAATTATTTCGTACAAAAAGATTACACCCACACCCTATAGCACCCTGGATCTGTATGTATAATTCGAATTATCCAAAACAGATAATTAAGTTTTTTAGGTTTGATTGGGTACCTTACAGACCAGAGCCAGGGTGGGGCAAGTGCCTACTAGTGGATACGCCCATGACTATACTAGGAATATAGTTTTCTTTAGTTGTGCAAATATCTCTATCACATTCACTCGTGCTATTACACACGTAACACAAACAAAGACAGCAGATTTTTAGTTTACTTAAACTATCTAAATAAAGTATTTACATGGGAAGAAAACTGCTGCCTGTACTGCAGGTTTTCCTACTTCAGGCAGCAGAAATCTATCATTTGCATTTGTGTCAACTTAATATATAATATGAATACAGATAATAATACATCTGATCAAAAACTAGAATTTTCTAAACTACCTGTCAGGACAGTGTTAACAACATATTTATATCCAGACAAACAAATATATTCTTTTTGTACAAGAGATTTTACCAATATGCATCGCAGTTGGAATGATGGAATGTTCAATAAAAAACTGAAAACTATGCAAAAAGATAAAAAGCTCTAAAATGGATTTTGACCAGTTTTTTGAACGGTGTATTTTTTTCTAGCTTTTTGTGGTTTGCTTTTTTTATCCGGCTATACATAAATTGTATATAAACATAATTTAAGTTAAGTTTGATTCTAAACAAACAAAAATAGCAAATCGCCTTCAAATTTCTGTTTTTCTGTCTTCATGATGCATTGATGTGTCGTCGGCCACAATCGCTCACTCAAGGAGGTTGTGATGGGCTGGCATAAATGCTAACATCACACCCAGGTTGAGTGAGTAACTGGGACCGAACTTTTCTTCCGAACTCTTCTCTCTTCCTTCTCAATAGTTTTCTTCTATTTAATTTAGAAGTACATATATATTTAGTAGTCTAGTCTTAAGTGTATACTCTAGAATACATAGAAACAAAATTTGCTTAATATAGTTCACTTGTGGTATGCACCCGCGAATGTTATACACAGCTATTATTTTATGGTGTATTAAAATAGACTTCGTACGTGTGAACTTCTAAAACATCTAACTCAGTTATTGTAGACTCAACTCGCAAACACGTGTTACTTTTATAAACAATCGTGTTTAAAAAACTGTTTTTAACTTGTTTTACTTACTTGAACAGTGCTCAAGCCATTTCTTAAAATAAACACAAAAAAAAATAATAATTTACCTCATATTAACTGAACTTAGAGTAAAATTTTAGTACTTATAATAAACTAAATATTACATATTTAAAAAAAAAATGTATGAATTATTATGTATCAGTCACGTTTCAATTGAATAGAGATTTCTGAGAATTATTACATTACTAATTAGAATATTATTTGCTCCCTACACATGTATTTTATAAAATCTAATATACATAAACATAAACTCAGTTACTTAGAATTATAATTTTGATATTGGTTTGAATTAATGACTAATGTGGTGTACTTGTTTTAACGACTATACGAGTACTTACATATAGGTACATATAATGACTCAATGTAGTACATTTTTCTAAGAAGTGACTAATCCTTATCGTAATTATGTCTTAGGTTATTCGTGAACGTGATTTAACTGATTTAAAAATCTGTATACCGTTTATTTTATTTATTTATTTATTTAAATGCTACGCCACTAACATATCACAGTAGAAATCACAAATCAATCGTCCAGTGTCAATCAATGTCTTTCAAGGTGTATCCAGCTAAATAATATTTTGATTATTTTTAATTAGATTTAAATAGCTCTAAAATCTTTAAATAGTTAAAATTGTTTTTGTGTGGAAAAGCTAACCCATTGGGAAATAAATCAGTAAACATATACATGTGTTACAATTAACAACATGATCTTTTTTATTATTAGTGAAGAAAGATAATAAAATAAAAGCAATTTAGTCCAGTTTATTTTTTAATTGCTGACCACGAGTGCGAATCCGTAAGAGTGCGGGAGTTCAGTGGAATCTATTATTCAAAGCCCAGTACATGCAACCAACCCTCGTTTACATCACAATTAATTTAATTTGCTTTTTCACAGGCTTCTTCTACTCCCTTATTGTGATAGAAGTTCAAGGGGTTGAGGCGTGAATATTCCCGTGATTTGGTAACGGAGATGGTAATTAGAGTAATTGCGAGGTTTCACCATTTGTTGTTAACTGTTTATTACAGCTCCGTCTCTGTACTCAAGTATATGTATTGTTTATCTTCCTATAATTTATCGTGTTAATTATTTTTACACTGAATCTAATGGTGTCGGAAACGGTATATAAAATTCTCATTATAATATTCAATGTTTATCCCATTAGTGCAACAGCCTAATAAAGATTTATAAATTGGTAAGTTCATCAAGGGATGGAGTAGTTTTTATAACAGCGCGATAAGTAATAAATTTAATCCCGTTTCTACAAATATTTATTTAATTTATTAGTTAATTAAATAGTGAACATGATAGTGTGTCATTTATCGAATGTCACAGGACGCGAATGGACGGATGTGAAGAACGCCCACTCTTCCGGCTTATCAACAGGACATTGCACTGATAAGGTTTCTTTTATTTAAATTAATTGATAGAAATTGTTTTAATTTTAGCTTTTTAATATGAAATGATAATACTTTGTTTGATATTGTTGTTTTTATAAGCTACAATAAACTTTAATATACAATGTATTATATTATATTATAATATATTTTATTGAATACCGAGACCACCGTATAAGGTCTGGCGTATAATGGATGTTATATTTTTATTTACTCTACAAAGATTTGCATGTAAATATAAAGCAAATGAATGTTAAAATTATTTGTCATATGTCGGTCTTATTTGTATGCAGTGAGAATGGATATATGCTCGTGTCGGAAGGCTTCCTACAACGCAGGAGTGTCATTCATCATGTGGGGTGTTAGGTTGACAACGCGACCCGCCTAACACGATATCTTTTATTTTTACACATTTCATATATTTTCACGATAAAAACCTGATGTTATTATTTAATTATAACATTATATATACCTATCTAAGTAGTTTTTTTAAACGTAATTTAAGATTACACATTATAATTATTTATTTTAGTCTAACATATAAAATACAGAATTACATTGGTACCGCCGGAGATTTGGGAGATTAGAACACGCGTGTCTACGTCTGTTATCGTCTATCAAGAAATAAAATAATGTTTTAAATTTAAACAATAGTATGAAATGAATAAAGAAAAAACGGTGGTAAATTATGCTGGAAACGTTTCTAAAGCATACTAACCTATAAACACTACTGAGAGCGTAAAGTCGATTTGAAACGGAAATACTAGTAGCAGTTTGTTTGTTAAGAACGTACACACTAAGGGCGAAGTTTAGCGCACAATCGTGTTCAAAGTTGCGATAAATCTCCGTGCGAGTAACTGAAGATAGTTTAAGCACACGCCATGTCTCCAGCTTCTAATCTAAGTTAGGAGTCGCCTATGCTACTGATGCATAACGAACGGGGTTTGTCGCTCTGTCTGCAACGACTGCTATTAATAATGTGGAATATTTACTCTGTTTTTACACAACATGACTAAATTTTATGTAAAAAATAAATAAAAATATACTGTTGAATTTTTATCATATATTAGATGTTAAGTTTATATTCTAACACTAATTATATCCAGTTTCATAAAATGTAATAGTATGTGTGAAAATATTTGATCGTTTTCAGGGTCCGACATAACAAAATGGACGAGTGATGAATGTATTTCCAAAATATTTTTTGCAAACTTCGTCCTTATCTATCTTGCAAAAACATTTATCTAGGATCTGTCACTTAAATCCTTTGCCCTCGTGTAAACGGGCGACCTTATTTTTTGTTAAAAGGGCCAGGCTATCAGCTCCCGCGACACAATATTACCCTGCAAGCCGATATATCGCGAATGGAGCAAATCACGTCATCATTCACTCCCCGCGCCCTTCAGAGGCGTGTCGTAAAGGATGAGTTTACGAGAGCATTATATGAAATAATGCCTCCGGCTGATATGGACTGCTGCCGGAGGTGTTGGCAGAATCTACCGCAGCTTTGCGCGCACACCAACATAATTTATATGACTTTTTTAAATCTGCCTTTTAAGTTTTATTATAGCTAACCCCAAAAATAACGTATCTATATATATCATCTAAAATTTAATATAATTCCTACCCAACACAAGAGACTAAGATATATGACAAAGTCGTTCGGGGTTAGCTTCAATCAATTCATATCAATTTAGTATAGATATAGCGGGCGTGCAGTGGTTTGTAACAGAGGGTGTGACATCTAGGAGATGCAGTTATTAGTCTGGCTATGATGGATGACCAAGCAATTCACTGCAGCAAACTATCTACGTTCATATATCTTCATAACTCATCAAATATACGTTATACATTCACATAATCTATAAAATATAATGTTATAATATTGTTTATAAAGATTAGCATCATTTGCAAACGTCATTTTTAATATTATTAGAAGTGACGGATAGCTTAAATGTCTGATCTAAAACAAAGACATAAAAAATGTTAATAAATTATTATAGAGTTTAATAACAGATATTACGTAACAATTTAATTCATTTTAAAATTTAATGTATCTATATTTAAAATAAATACGATACCGAGATTCTTCTTTAATATTAAAATAGTTGCGCAGAAATTCAGTTAGATTACAACTATCATTGGATTCCACAGACGGTACTTTATTTAGCTAAGGTTGAGTGAAAAGTTTAGTTTTACTTTATATAGTGAAACTTTATTACAGTTGGAGTTGTAGTTTAAATAGAAAAATAAATAAATATTTTTTTAAAGAATACGATATACTTAAAATATATATAGGAAGAGTGGGTGGGCCTGGCAAATAGGTTTATTAAAAATAAATATTTATGTCAATCGAGAACTGAACTCGAGACCTCCAAAGCAACAAAAATACAGGCGCGCTACGACGCACAAATTAATCGATGTTTTTTGTCTCCACTGAATATGTCTTAAGTTATATTAAAGGTCAACTTGCAAATTAAATAAGTTCAAAGTACAAAGAAAATATAAAGCTAAAGTGTGAATAATACACGTATAATATAAAGTATAAAACGCATATAAGCGACACCAACAGCGAAAGCACTTAGCTGTAACACGCGGAGACGGGTCGCATCAATCACAACACAATTTTATATCAAATGTCGCTCTCAATCAATTTGTACGAGGATCGAGTTCCCACCAACTCCCAGCTAGAGACACCTATAACATATTTCTCTAACTTTTCCATCACATAAGATAGTAAAGAAGTATTACTTTATGTTTGGCTATTAAATAATTGTTTTAAACAAGATGATCAGTTTACAAGATTACTTCTTTATTAAGGATCGATTAAACCAGGGGTCCTTAAACATTTTAGCTTAAAGGTTACACTGATTCCTCCACGAAATCCCAAAGGGCCAAGACCAAGTTAACTCATCATATAAATATTCTGGTAATTTTGAATTTATTAAAATCATTGTACGATTTATTTACTTAGTAAATTAATATAGAGTATAGCGAGTCAAATATTCTAGGTATTGGGTCGTGCTTTAGTGACCCTTGGATTATATGATTGACGGAGCATATATAAATAATCCAAGTTAGTTTAAGATTATTCGCTACTGAATTGTGTTCTAATCTTCCAAACACTAATGATTAGTATGACTGGTACTAATGTTATCCCAATAGATCTTCTCAATATTGACAACTGATTCTAAACAAATCAACGACTCTTCAAATTTTCTAGATTATAAGCGATTGTCTTTTTTTTTGGGTGTCAAAAGAGTCGTTATAACTTTTTTAATATTTGCTTAACAGTCGTGTCTAAAAGTCATAAGTAATATACTTTAAATGTACGTAATCGTTGAATGAGATCATTCGTGGATCTGGTATAGAGTGTTACTAGTTTCTATGTAAATAAGAAAACAGCAACCACAATACAATTAGATTTTATTAATTCAATTTTTTATTTGGAAAAACAAATAAATAAAATCAAATATTTTAATGATTCTTTATTGTTCATGTATTTTGGTGCATAGATTGCACTCTTCTCTTCACTTTGTGATATACGACAACATTACTCCCTCCAAAAAGGAAAGCTCAATATCCAAAACGCGCAAGGGTTTACGTCGTCGTGAGGAACGACGTAGTGCCTCGTTTAATGCTGCAGATGTTGAGAGTTGAGTTGAGGCTATTCAAGATCCTGCTGTTGAGCGTTAGGAGGCCCAGCTGATTTGTCTCCGTGTCCATTTGATAAATTTTGTTGTGTGATTTGAGTTGATGCACCAGGTTGATAAGTGAACGTGTCCGGTAAAACATGATCATTGACATCACCCCTACCTCGTTTTGATCCACGACTATAATAGGAATAATTCTTCGGCTTCTTGTTGTCTTGTACTCACAGTATCGTTTTTCGTTTCCAAACTGTTATCGTTACGAATGACATCATTATCATCGTTGTTCTCATCGTTAGTTTCTCTTCGCCTAAGTTAATCAGAGTGTTTCGTTTGAGTTTTCATTTCAACTTGATAGGAGTAGTAAGTCTTGGTGCGTTTTGATATAATTCCTGGTTCAGAGCCTTTCCCTATAAATTTGTTAACCCAGACTATGTCTTCAATCGAATATTCTGGTGGAATAGTTTCTTTAACTGATGGCCTGAGTTCCTGGAATAACCTAACTCTGTCAAGATCTTCCTTGACGCTTGACTTAAGAAGATCAAACGTAGTGCGCATTTATCTTCCAAACAACATTTCGCTTAGTTGGTATCATTACCTTAGTTGGCGAATCTTTTTTATTCACTGGATATGTTTGGCTGCTTTCATTGTCGCTAGATTCGCTAGACGTGTTGTGTCGTGCTAGGCGTCTCGTTCGAAACTATTTATGCATTGCTTTGCCGCTACTAATGCACACTTTTGAGAAGTGGTTGTTCTTCCCGCATAACCTACAGCGTTTGCCTCTGACTGGACATTCTTCTAAATTAGCGTGATAGTCTCCTCCGCAGAAAACGCACATTTGATTGTTTCGTAGTTGACGTTTCTTCGATTTCAAAGTATCGTTACTTCTCCTTGTTCGTATAAAATGTTGCATTATTAATAAAATATAAATGCAGTTTTAACATGAAAAAGCTGTTTATTTTCAACCACAATGACATAAGTGACAATTGTATTTTAATTATGCAACAACTTTATGTATCAGTTTATTGTTAATTATAAATTATTAAGACCATTAATCGAAATATAAACTATCCTATATCTCAAGTTAGACCAAATTACACATAAAATGCCAACTTTCATCGAAATCGGTTGACTTGGTGAAGAGTTCACTGGGAACATACATATGACACTGGATTTATATATATTAAGATAGTAATCTATATTTAGCTTTCCATGAAGTAGAAGTCATTCGTTATAGGCAAATAATGTGAAAGATATGCAGAAATGTGTACACATTTTTTTAAAATAAAGTGAATGTGTCCATGATTTTGAATAGCGAGCTTAACGGCGCATTTATATTGACGGTTAGTTATCCGCATGCAGTTTGCGGGAGATTTTTAAATTGCATGCCGTAACTATATCAGTTGTATACCCGCACGCGGAACTCTAGCGGATCATACTGCAAAGTTAACGAGCAACGAATTTCGGTACTATAACAAAAAGAGCGGTTTGTATATTATACTTCGGTCTTTTATTAAAGCTTCTTAAATTAGATCAATAGATGCAATGAAAAGGAATATAAAGAAATATGTATTTTGTATTTACTCAAAAAAAAAAAAAATTGCAAATAGGTAGGGAAACATTCCCAGTGTTCGTTTCTGTTCTGTACGTGCTCATATAAAGCTATAACGGCCTATAAAACGCGTGGCAGTTTCCATTTTACAAGATCTAAAACGTCCTTTTGATGAGATGTAAGATTGTCGAGTTTACGTGTCGATTTATACGGCCGACATTTATCGATGTCGATAATAATGTTTATATTTCCCGACTCTATCGTTGGAATTATTATGTACGTACTATCGATATCGAATATGTATATATTTTTAATAAACATTACTTTAACAACATCAAAGCATTTATGCGGCTTACTATCGTGTTTAATTTGATTAATCGGTGACCATTTTTAATCAAAATTACTACGAACGTCTTTTAAATTAGTTAAATCATGTTCGCGAATAAACCTATATATGACTACAATATGTCAAAACTGTTTTAAAAACACACGAAGCACAAAGCTGGATATAACAGCAGTTTTTTTCCAGTGGAACGTTCCGCAACAAAAAGCTGTAAATGTTTTGTCGTCATTGAATTGTTATTAATAAGCGGGGGTGTATCCTGTGAAACTCTATCTTATCAACGCTTATCAACAGCACTGCGGGAAGCCGTCCAATCGATATAAGGGACAAAGCAAACCGTTAATGTTATAACTACATATTATTAATATATGAATTACGTTAATTTATCTATTTGAATGTTTTGTACGACCACATTGTAATACATTATTAATAATTGGAAATTCAATGGTATATGAACCAAGTTGCACAACTCTTAATTTATCAAAATCAAGTAAATTATATTGCCAGCACAACTCACGTCGGGCATGGAATGAAAAACAACGGTTATTGTTATAAATAGTGCTCGGGCAAGTGTTTTGATTTCTTGAAGTCGGTTCATGCACGAAACCCCACATTAAAACCTTATCGTTCAAATTGTGTATACGCTTTTAAAATATATCATATTACAACCGAGTCCGTAACACACACAGGCCCTTGTATTTCTATTAATAAATAAAATTTAATTCGTATTCGAGTTTATATTTAATTTTTTTTAAAGGTTTTCTATATCAACCGCTATTTTTATTCAACCAATCGTACTGTATTATGAACTAAATGACGTTCGTAGTGTGATGTCACGTAAGTATCTCAAATGGTATTAATAAAAGCTTTGATTGAGGCACAATGCGTATGAGTATTGAGGCGGCACGAATTCATGACAATAATGGGCCCCCTTCGTACATTCCCATATTTCTACTTTAACACCGCACTTATTGATTTTTTATTAGACCTATTAACGTTGTTTGTGGTTCAGTGAACTTCGTGCGTTTATGTGCTTTCTTAGGCGCTTTAATTAACTCATTTTATGCCAAATATTTGGCTCAAATGGATGTATATGTGTAACTATAGCTAGGAAATGGGTGTGTTATTTAATGTCTGGGTAAATGAACTTGCAGAACAAGTTAATGATCAACAAGTAAAATTATAAAGTTTCGAGTTTAGAAGTTTAGATAAACTCCGACAAACTGTCTCTGTTTCAAACACGGTATAACATTTTCACTGCAATCTCGCATATTAATTTAACTAACAGTTATAAATAAATAATTCAAATAGAAGAAATAATTAAAATGAACACTTACCATTCATGAAGAGCTGCTGCATTTCAATAATCATCATATTATGAAAACACGAAACGATAAAAAAATGAAAATAACAATCTAAAAATAATGTTACTGTTGTTGCTCGAGTGCAATTGCATTAGAGGACGTAAAAATTCAAATAAAGATTGTAATAAAACGAACGCGCTTTATCGTCACGAGAGGAACAATTAAATTGAATTGAATTATTGCTGGGCGACTCGGAGGAGGGCACCGCTCCGCTTCGACGACGACGGCGGAATCAACGCGCTCGTACGGGTGCCTGCAGTGAGCGAGGAAGCCTAGCCGCGGCCGATGACGCGCGCCGACGGACTACACTCTTGCAGGCGGGCGGGCGGCGGTTATAAGCGAGCAGCGCTGATAAATAACATGATAATATCGCATTTCATACTCGTTAAAAACTGCACTTTACATGCCTATTAGGAGATAAGTACAAACATCTGTGAAAAGTCTGGAGTTCTGTTGATACGAACAAAAATACGCTCAATTTGATCATTCTGAGAATCATCCGCCATTTTATTGTTTAACATAATTATCGACTTTCAGCAGCAATTGAAGTACGACTAATTTACACCATGGTACTATATTTTAATTAATTTAATCAATATCGATAATAAAATTAATTATGAAGCTTGAACCCAGGAAACGTTTTAATAACATGGAAATCTTAATAGGGTTTTAGGCTAATGCCATAATAGTAAGGTTTCAACAAGATCTAAATGGGGTGGTTACTTCACTCAAGTCCATATCAAATGATTCATTTATCGACTAAATATGGCTTCTTAATATGTCAAGACTAATGATGAATATTTTTAATGGATTGAATATTTGTGTAAATCTATTTGAATATGTAAATATTTTGTAGCTACGTAGCGCAATAAACTTAAAATTTTATATGGCGTTCGGGTCCTCTTGCGTCTTGCCTTGGGCGACGGTTAAGAAGGGGTCCTCTGGAAAGGGGTTGTAAGTTTTCAACTTTACTTCTACAACTACTACTTCGCAGTTTAAAATTAGGTCTGTGACGAGTTTAATTCTTTATGTAAATAGAATTTTACGAGTAATTTACGTTCACTCCTACTTTAAAAATTACATATAAAATATTAATAAGTAAATTCATTGTCTCAAGTCTTTATGATTGTGTTTTAATGTGAGGACAGGGAATCTATATTGTATATAATACATACATAACATTTAAATAATAAATTTATTGTTAAGTTGTTTTTACAGAATTACCTATATCTTAAACTCGGCGTTATTTCAAGGACTGTATTAATGAGTCCTTTTCCGTAGCAATTGACACACAAAAAGGAACTTTAAAGGTATTTTACTAAATGTCCTTGTTACACGATGAAAGGTTCACTTATAATATGGTTAAAAAACAATTCATAATACATTTTTTGGATTAGTATAACAAAGAAATAAATTTTAAAAAGATCTTACATTCAAAACATAAACTATGCAGGTAAAACTTAATTGTAAATGGAAACGAGCGAAACCCTATTTAATGTAAGTAGCGGATCATCAATTTATAATTAGTAAAACCGCCGTCGAGCGTACTTTCGTGAAATGTCAAATCAATAATTCCCTCCACATACGTGAACATTTTTCATATTAAGAAAACACACTAAATTATGTTATTCTTAATATTGCTGTAAAATGATATTCACTCGACTGAATTGTGATACACAATTTAAAATACGATTATTTATTATGCAATATATTCATCCATAAATGCATATATGAACACAAAATGTACGAAGGCGACTACAGGCATCGCGAACGCTTAAATTGTAATTTCACGGATGGATGGCAATTTTCATTGGCGATTAATTCTTGCTTGTGATTTAAGCTTCCCGAATGGGCATAGAACCGCCTTCGATTTGTAAACAGATTGCTTTGGCTACATTCTATTATAATTCTTTGTTTATAAATATGTGTATGAGCAAAGTTTTCAGTTTTAGATTTAAAGAAAAATATGAACTGTATTATTTTATTTGTAAATATGTGGGTATTCGTTACAGCGTTAAAGCTATTAAATGTTTTGCAACATATTTGTAACAGGCAACGTTCATTTTGATTAAATTGAAGTATCTTTGTGTCAGTCGCAAACAAACGCATTTCGTTGGTACCATGGCGCACCACAGTCAAAAAACGAAGAATGACCGACCAGCAGTTTTGGTGGAGCCGCAAATTGTGACAAATTGTGTTATTGAAATTTATGTCCGGCCGTTTTGAAACGTAATTGGACGCGGAGAGCCGACCGTCATGTCCCGGCATGACGTCACGCGCTCTAATGACATTTATTACGGACAGTTCATCGGCGCCACTCGTCTCCACAACGCATTCTATATTCACATTTCGAAATTAATTTCAGCGAGTACTTCCATTATATTTGGTTTGGTTACCATATTTGATGACTGGTAAAATAATGCAGATTGGTTTTGTTGATATCATTTGTGGCTTGAACTACTCACCAACATTAATTGTAGTGTGTATTATGTATACCTACATATAGCTAGTTATTCCTTCACGTATCTTACCTGAAACAAAAAAAAAACAAAATTATAGTAAAAATACTTTCCAGTGATTTATAGCAACAATGTTGTAACGGTCAAAGGCGTGATTTACGTATTGCTCTTGTACTAGTAATTTAAACTACATGTGTGGCTCGCAAGAGTTTTACTATTAAACTCATAAATTAGAGTAAAGTTCCTTTACGCCAATATAACGTGTACAAAATGACCAACATCCATGTCAACGTAAATCCCAAGCCAATAGAAGTAATAAATTGTGAAGCGAGTCGTTACACAGGTGCCAATGTTTTTTTTCCACACGAACCAACGAAGATTGCCTCGATAAATAATTGTGAAGTAGCGCGACGAGAGACGTCCGCACTCTACGACCGGTGGTGAGTGATTGCACTTTGCATCGAGCGACTGGTTTTTATTGGGTAGTTTAAAAAGAAGTATATTGACAGCTAATTGATTTTATTAAAGAACCATTAAATACTTTTTATATTAAACTATTTACTTTTATTTAAATTAGAGTATAAATAATATAATTTATTTTAGATAGGTACTTATTACGATATGTGCATGATATATTGCTTAAAATGTTGTCTGCGTTTGTGAAAAACATAACTTTTAGAATGAACACTCGCTAATGGTCAGTTTTAATCAAGAGAGGCGTGTTCCTGCGACATCAAGTCCGATTGCACTTCGTCCAGGCCTGCAACAAGCTCAGTATTAAATTGCATTGTACACTGGCACTCATTCAGGCGCGCATTCTACTCTGCCGCGCTGTAGGATATTCTATGGAGTTGTCGCTAGTACATTTCTTTAAATGGCAAAGAACGTTCCGCTGGCGACACATTATTAACTGCCGTCTGTGCTTTATTTTAAACCACATTTATTAAAACTTATATAGTATCTTCTTAATGTTCGCCATTATTATGGAAAAAAACAATATAGATAGTCTTAGTTAATTTAACTATAACAGGCTTTTGTTTTACTGGTTTAATGTTGGGGTTATGGCATATTTAGGGATTTGGAGTAGAGTCGTTTTCAAACCTGTCAAAAGTGACAGGAAAAAGGGCGGAAACGTCACCATAATGGATGTGTCACAGACAACGCGACCGTCCGACCACTTTGAGGTTTGTCTGCAATCCCAGCGGATTACATTTGCAAGATTTTGATGAAAATTTTAATACTCAATAAAACAGAGCCGTTTTCATTGTAATCACATTAGATTACAATCAAGAGTAGATGAAATGCACTCGTGATGAGAGTAATGAACGTGATATCGAAACCCGATAGGAGTCAATCAATTAAATAAAAACAAATGCATCGGAAACACGCGTCGTTATATGATGGATGGTGAATGATGATGCCATTGATTATTCAGATTGGGTGGGTTTAATCTACCAATATTTACTGTGCACTTACTGTAGATTGTTTGGTTAAATGTAAATCAGCACTTGTAGGTAATATATCTTATGTTGGGTGATGAATGTGCTCGTAATTATGTTTTATTTTCAAATTAATCATAAAATTTAGAGATGTCATCAGCTAGTCGACCATGTGACATAATCGGGTTGACAGTTAACAGCCGCCATATTGGTCGTTATCTGTCGCCGCCCCCATGCTATCTGTTTCACTTGCAACCCGATAGGGGGCGAGCGGCTAGCGACCCGACATCGGCACTCACTCCTCTGGTAATGGGAACCGCGGCCTCTTTTTATTACTGGCCCGCTAGTAAACAGATCATTCGGGTTTGTGGTGTTATAAAAACGAAATTAACCCGGCCCGGTAGATGCCACGATATACTGACTACTTTCAGTATTGCTATTAACATAAACACGCGTGTCACGTTCACATCTCGTTTAAAAGCTTATGTTAACTGGATTTGTCAATACGATTCATCTTTGTGTGCATAGACAAATCGAACTAAAGCGAAAGCGAAGGAAAAAATGTTTTACAACTAAGTTTATATTGTGTTTATTGTTATCACAAATTATATCCGCAATTTATAAAGCAATAATATTGCAAGCGTGTTCCGCTTTATCCAATGCTCCATTGGTTACCGGATCTGCGATGGCGCGTGCCTATACTCCCTCTTAGAGGATTAGCCACCTATACAAGTAGCCCGACCTCTGAACGTCCACTACGACAATATTCGTTTTCCAAAATAACGATATATGTTATAGGAAATTATTAAATATTATTGTAACACAAATGTATTTTAAATTAACTTAATGTCATAAACAAAATTATTTTTTAAAAATGTTTTCTAAACGCGCAATTTTCAATTTTGTGGTTTACGATTGACTTTATTTTTTATTAACTCGCTTCGAAAAAGGAAGCGTTTATCAATTCGACGCGTTGTTTTAATAAAATATTATTAGTCTCTTTTTATTGCTTTTACATTAGCGTCTAGGAAGCGAAAACAGTACAGATGAAAAGAAAGTATTTCGTCTAGTTAAAACGTTGTACATAAGACAATTGACTTCATATGGGTCGGCGATAACCAAGGTTAGGAGGGACGAAATGAGCCTAGGGTCAGCTCACACGCTGTGCGGATCTTATATTTGTCCACCAAAACAGCCTTTATTACAAAGATCAACGCATGTGGGTGATAAGAAAATCTGTGTGAATTTACTTTTATATAATATAGCACAAAATAGCACAAAATGTTGGATTATTTTAATTGGATATTATGTTTGATTCATAAAATGTTTTCTTTATTTATGTCTAATCCAAGCTAGCTTAACTACGAATACATTTAATAAAGTTGTTTATTAAAAAAAAGTAAAATACGTTTTCGGTGTCCTTGTGATATGTCGGTAACTTAGTTACAAAGGCCTGAGATTCGATAAATTAAAAAAAATGTTTTTCAAAATTACAAAAATACTATTTATTGAATAATCATTATGTATAACTAATTATTGAACCTTAAATGATAGTAAAAATGATATATAAGAAATGTTTAGTTAAAAAAACATTTAAAAAAACAATTGAAATTAATACACAAAGAAAACTATATATTTACTTAAACTATTTTCTTTAATCTTTTAAAAATATTAAAATAGAAATACTTAAATACAACCCTCTTTATATTTTCAAAGAAATATCAGTAATTCCTACATTTTATTGAATAAACGTATTCCTATCGCGTGTCATATAATAATATCTATTTATACAAAAATCTCTGAGCATTTTGTGCTCGATATGATACAATGAATTGTTTAAATTACGAGTTTGTTTTTTGAATTTCCTTTGTTAATTCTGCGACCAATCGAATCATTGTTTAAACTATTTTAAAACTAAATATTCACTACATACCCATCTTAAATAAAGTAGAAGTGGTATGTAAAACGATTTTCTAGCAACAGTCGTTTCAGATAAAAGAAGAATTGAAACATAAAAGTTATTTCTGTAAGGAAATTTGTCATAAATCAAGTTTCCTATGAGAATAAAATATAAATCTAAGTATATGTCTTAACTGTAGCAATATGTCATATGAGACATTTATGCAAATATAGATAGATATATTTTAGTAAATAAACATTTTATACATTAGTAGCATATTGACAACATAAATTATTGTAACAATTGAAAATGAACATTTTTCTTTTGTTTAATTTCATTTTAATTGTTAATAAAATACAAAAATAGCTTATATTTCATTGTGTACAATAACTTTTATGCGATTAAAAATTTAAAACTCCACAAATTAGTAGGATAATATTTAAACTCGTGTATTTTAATAATTGTATTGTGAATGTGTATGCCCCACCTATTCTAAGTTGGGATCTAGACATTGTCCTTTTACGTTTAATGTAATGAAAGGTTTTTAATAAAAAAAATTACAGCACAGCGAATATTAAAAAAATTACAATGAAATATGGCGCAGATTTAAAAAGTTGAAAACAAGTGCATAACAACATATTTAATCTTCTCTATTCTGTGATAAAACAAAGAATATGAAAAATAAGTGTAATCAAGTTTTTCATCGTAGCTGTTGAATAAAAGTGCTCGTAGTAGGTAGACGTAGCTGGAGAGCAACACCGATGGAGATTCATTGAACCAGCTGGTCATTTATCAACGCTTTGCTATCTCCATATTTACACTTTTGTTTTTACACTGACGGACGTGAATTTAGAGAGAATATGCTTTTTCTAGCAATAATATGAGATTTTACTTAATTTTGTTTTAACATTATTTTTATTTAATAATACAAAAGAAAATTATTGTAATAATAATGAGTAAGAGACGTGTTACTAATCAGTAATCACGATACACTGTGAAAACTAAAACGTATAAAGCACATGGAATAAACAATAATGTGATTATTTAGATGTCTTATGTAAAAAATCTAAATAATCAAGATATATTGTCTTAATAAACAGTTGGAAGCAATGAGAAGCTCGCTGTTTCATCCACTTTTTTCTAACTACTCAAAGAAAGTGTTTTATTCTTTCGTTCCAACGTTCTTGTGTGCAGTTGGTAGCACTGTCGCTGATGACAGTTCTTTTGTTTTATTCTGTTTTCACTCGTTTACTCTCGGGATGAGAAAAAAGTTTGCACATCCACCGTCAGGTTGAGGAAATTGACTTTTGGAGTGACAGCTGCCAAAGAATATATGCCCTCTGATCAATTTCGGGATATAGACGACCTGTTTCACAGCATATAAGTGGAAAGAAAAAATATAAATTGTTCTATTTCTATAGTTTCTTAAAATAGTAAGAAAAATGTTAAATCGCATATATTTTATCTAAAAATGTTGAGTCTGAGAAGTACCCGCAGGCATTATCGAAACTGCTAGAACTTTTCACCACATTCGCTCTCATGTGCAATCTGAACGTCTGAAACTTTCAGTTGAAAGTTGTAAATTTATTGTACTCATTCTAATCCATTTATTAGTTTTACTTTGGTATTAAACTACGAGATATATTTAGAATCATAGAACAAATAACCCTAAATTAATAGCTAATACTGAAATTATCATACAATAATACTTTGAAGAAGATATACCTAATTTATAATAAGTATATTATGTTTTTTGCTATTTTTATATTAGTTAATTCTAAACATCGGATCAAATGAATCGAAATAAACGACGTATAAAATCGTAAGCCACAAAATCATATAACGGGGTTTGTGGGGGATAAATAAATAGCTTCAATATATTCAGCTATCTTCTATAGCTATCTATAGCTATCTATAGCTTCTTTCCCTAGTATGATAGCTCAGATGTGTGTGCACGGAGTACAATCTTACAACACTCAAAGAGAATAAATACAATGCCACTGACCTGGTTTCACCTTGCCTTGAGCTTGGCGGCTCTGATGAGGACAGCTGGAGTAGTTCCCTACGTGCACGTAGGTCTGGGATACGATTCCTGGGACTGATGGCTGCTTCTTCCTTATGCTTGCACAGTACGACTGCCTGTGGCACGGCCACCACGGTTAAGAAGAACAGTCTCAAGTAGCACGGCTACTTCAATCCACTATGATAATTACGTGTGAGATTTGGCAGCACGGCTGCCTAGTTACGATGATTGACCACTGACTTCACTTGACTATCCACGAGAGAGAGTTGCTGGGAGCGAGACCTCGACTCAACTGAACTGCCGCGCTCGCAGCAGGTTACTCGTAGACCAGTGAAAAAGTAAAACATTGACCTACCCTCCATTGAGAAATTGCAAGATCGAACATACCCCCCCAAAATCATCGTGATGATTTTAATGAGAAGCCCTAGCACACACACATGGCAACGAAACATAGGGGTAGACTCATTACGAATATAATTACGTTTGCTTTCTATTCTCAGAATAGACCTAGCAACTAAAATAAATAATTACGAATATTAAAATATAATTACGAATATTAAAATATAATTACGAATATTAAGACATAATTACGATATTCTCCTAATTAATTAGTATTGTGACACTAATACGCCAATTTTAATGTTGTCTTTTGACTGATGCCATTTCACTCTTTGTTGAAGAGTGTGCAGATAGTCATTTGCCCAAGTTCTCCAAAATGCTTGAGATGTACGCTGAATGTACTGCCAACGTGTCAATTTGGTTATATTTATGTCTTGAAGATTATATTCAGGCACACTTAACAAGGCCTG
>JAPWLS010001623.1:0-55333 GCA_028551675.1 Tineola bisselliella
TTAGTAAATAAGGAACACATACGGTTTGTTCGAGCACGTTTGGTAATTGCAAAAATATACTAAACAGACCAGAATTTTTTATTATAGAACAAATTTTTAAATTCTCTTCGTAATTAAGAGCATCGAATTTTATTAATATATCACGACCGGACAGTCCGAATTAACAATTAAGAATAAATATAATTTAATTATAAAATTATTGTGCCCTTAATAGGGACTAATGTATTAATTTTTTCTTCAAAGTAACATAATCTATGTCTATACTTAAGCACCCTGCTCATAAACAAGCTCAGAGTTAAGTGCTTACAAGAAACTAGGTTGCGTGTATAACCGTAATGTCTTCCCTATCCTGAAGGACTATTCTTATGTTACAACTCGATATTGAACAAATATCGAGAAGTGTGTTTTTATAAGCTTGTATTTGTTTGAATAACCTGAATTTTTTGCTTGAATAAATTCTGTTTTTCAAATATATTCTAGAAGTATCTCTATTGTGCATTATTTTATATAAATTTTCTGTTGACTTTGAAAATAAAAAGAAAAACAAAAGTATGTGGGTGATTATTACGCTGTTTTATTGTCAGAAATACGTAGTTATTTGAGAAATAATTCAATTAAATTCGATTTGTACTGGAATACGTCTAGATGTTAACTTTTGAACTTATGCGACAGCCAGCGGTTGATGTTAGGTTTCTTATCTTTTGTTTTCTACTCTTAGTTCTTATTACTGAGCAAAATGTGTTATAAAAGTCGACTTACTTCTACAATAATAATTTCTACTCTGATTCAACTATTATTACAAAATCACTACCACGGATGCTTCCAGGCAGTAGTCACCCCCGCTATGCCGGCTTGAGAAGGTGAGTGTGCACCGTTCTAGATAACAGTGTGTACTCCTATCGCTATGCCCGACTACTTCAAAGCTAATTCAAAACACGAGTAGATCACTTTATGAGTGGTACCCTAGGACTAGTAGAGTGGGCTGAGAACACAGCCAGGTATATTTAGTAACTAAAGATGTTTTTAACTTTTTTTTCAAATATAATAATAAATCCTTTATTGCTTTAAAAAGTAATAATACTACAATTTAACAAATAAGAAACAAATTTAGAGCAATTGGTGACCTTATCACTAAAATAATATATACGTATACTTATATTATAAAACTATATTTAAATTAATTCAAGATTATAAATACTTGCTTGAAAATGTTCAATAAATCTTATAAATAAAATTAATAAACTAATTAGAAGTCTATTCCACATTTATTTTAGCAATAAATTACGGAAATAAATTATTTGCAATTTAATTTAAAAATAACAGTTGGCATTAGAAGGTATCAGTCAGTCGTTTGAAAAATCGAGAGGGTCATTTTATATTCAGGCATCTTGCCAATTTGGCATCGGCAGTATCTTTCTTGTTTGTTTTCATGAAAATTGGAAATTTTAATGCCAATTATAGAGGTTTATAGTTTTTATTGTACTTTGGAACTTAACTACGTTATATATAATGTTACGGGAATATAGGCCATTTAATTTCTAATGAAATAATTACGCCAAAGGGTTCAATAACTATTTGAATGCTGCCTAATAAATAAAATACATCACGAAGTATAAATACTAAATACGTTAAAACAAATGAAAATATGTGAGTAAAGTAGACAGTGCAAAATGATATTTTAAAATAAGTAAATAAATAAAGTATTTGATTTAATTCAAAAAAAAAAGTATAACAATCATTTATATAGGTTATTTTAGTAATAATCGTGCGTTTGTTTTGTTTATTACATTGAAAATATTGATTCGTTTGTTTGTGTATAATCTCCCATATACAGGGTTCCGCGGAAAAACTATATTAACTCATGTCACTTACATGTTTATTAAAATTACCAAGACGTGACGTCATATGCGCGTACAATACGATAGGAAATTTGCATATAGTTCACTGCATATACCGCACATTTCGCAATGACATAGTTTAGGTATTTTCTAATAGCAATGAGAAATAATAAACTTGCCATTTTCATATAAATAAACTTACCTACAATAATAAATAGTAACTTAGTAGAACAAGAGAAATTGAATTTTGTTTTTTTCCTGCAACTGATCGCTCTTTGAAATGTTCACAGGCATATCAAATAACATTTCTATTTTGTGACTCAGAATCCCCAAAGTCACGTGTAGTTCGGGGGAAAGGGAACATAATAAATTGGAAATAATTTTATTCAAACAAACGTTTATTTTTAGCGTATTGCTAACATCAATAGCGGCGGATATTAAATCTAAGATTGATGTCATTTAACAGTCTATTATGGGTAAATAGCGTAAGACAGACTGAGTTGAGCTGATCGTTATAAATATATACCTACTACTTTTAGCAAAGTGAACGTTAAAATCAGTGACATTATTTTAATGTATTTGTCGTTAAGATATAGCTGATTAAGTTTTGTTATCTTCCTGCCTACAATAAGCTAAATCTTGTAGAACGGTAAAGACTATAAGAGAACAATTTATGATCACTGGATCAACCAAACCAGAAGTGACTTGAACGAGAGTTTATGAGCTTTATATGAAATTGTTTTAGTTAAGACCTGATTATAATTAATCTTTAGTTAAATTGGACTTTAATTTACGACTGCGTATAAAATCTTTATTATATCGCTGAGTCCTCCTAACATAGTCTAAACTAACATTTTAGTAATTATTGTTTTGTTTTTTTGTGGAAATAGCTTCAGAATATAATTCTTTATAACCAAATTATTTCGGAGATACTCAATACGACAACGAATATTCTACACAAACAAACGATGCACAATAATAATTTTAAATAGCTCTCTGTAGTTATTACCAATTTATTAGGACCCGGTTATATTGTAGGAGTTTTAAGTAAGTACGTATATATTATACTATACATTGTTACTTAATACTTTTTTTGGTAATGTCATTTCTGTCAATCTCAACGTCAAATTACGGGTATCTTTTCCATTTGCTTGTGACAAATTTTACTCGCATCCCATGTGGAATTGTAATGCGGTTGTCGAGTCACGTACTTACTTTGCGTGAGGCGAAAATGAAACTTGCTACTTGAAAAGTTATCCTGCTTCCACTAAGCTGTGATTATGTACCTAAAGGAAAGTTACAACAGGAACATTTTCACTCCGTTGAAAGTGTAGCAACGTTGCACAGATTTGAGTTATAAGTTTCGTACTTTTATCCTAATGTGATGGTTCATTTTAAAATAATTAAACCTATTTTTTTTAACTAACTGGGTTTGTTGAAAAAGTTACTTAGATAGCATATTTAAAAAACAAAAACAAAATTGAATTTAAAATATCATAATTAGGTCAGTTATTAAGGCTAAGTGTGTAATGTATAAAGAAAAAATCGTGCTGTAAATAATTTTAGAATTTGTCGGATAAAATAATATAGAGTGAAATCAATAATAAGTCGTATAAAATCTAAACTAGTTAAATAGTGTTAAAAAATGACCTAAGACAACATATGTCTTGTAAATGTGAATGAATTGAAAAAATCTTTATATTTAATTTAAAATATGTAAACAGTAGTTTTATTAATGTACGCAACCACAGGCACAAGTTAGTGGACAACTGCTACCAGAAAAAAATACGGGCAATAATCGTCTCCGGCATGTCGACTTGACTATATGTACACTGTCTAAATATATCTCGCTACTTTTTAGTTGATTCAAAGGATTAAGTTACATCACGATCACTCATTACACAGCCATACAAAAACCAAAATTCTGACCTGGAGGTCTCACTATGTGTACTATATATTTATGGGGTCGCTGAATCCGCATCTGGAGTCAGTTTCATTCCAGCACAATGCAGTAGCTCGATGACCTCTTGTTCAACTAACTACATAACCCCATCGTCCCATGGTCAGATTTTTTTTGTGTTATTAATGATGATGAACAATATTTTTTTAGTTAAATTCGTTTTCCATTGCTGCCAACCCTATTTACAACTCAAAGCATAAGTATTGTATGCGTTTGTTTACACATACCAATTTGTTTATATGAAATTGTAATTATGGAATCAGATGAATGTAAAATTAAATTGATTCAATTCCTAAAATAACTCCCCGTATACGTAATACGTGTATTCATTTTCCTCTCGAAATACAAGGAAAAGAATAACGATAATCTAAATATAAATAAAAGAGATTGCACGATGTACCCGATAAAATAAACTTTTTATTGAAAAAGTTATTCTTGCATCAATAATTGGATTAAGCACAGCATTCAATGTACGTGTATGGGAATATGGAAATTGGAGAGAAATCAAAACATTTGTGTAGGCATTCAATCGCGACAAATTGAAAGGGGTCCAATGAATCATTTTAAAATATTTGTTGAGCAATTTTTGAATACATATTACCTTCCATTGTTTTTGATTACCTGTGGGATTGTATCCCTTATAGTATAGATGGAATTCTATAACAAGTCCATTAATTTAAATACTTTTTTGTTGTTTTACTAGTAAGAAATAGATAAATAATAATATTTCTAAACGACAATAAAGACAATAAAGAATTAAGGTGCAAAAGTTCCAAGTGTAGGTCAAATACATACCCAATAGTTAAAATTTCAAATTTGAAGGTCGGAATTTCGTCAAACTACAAGTACAAGCGAAAAGACAAAAGGTAGACCAAGTATTTCGTTGTACATAGTTGCCAGAAACTATTAATGTCCATGCAATAAATTTAAACCAAGCATTCATTCTCTTAAAGTCAATAGTCGTGCCACCATTTAATATTTTGGTAAATTAATTTTTAATAAAACAAAATTAAATGATGTTTCATGTCGCATTTATTTTGTTGGTTTAAAACAACGCGACATTTCGATCTCTTTTTTAAATTAATTAAAATTAAGTAAAATAAAAAATAATATTTAGAACAATGCTTTAATCTTAATAATGTTAATAATATAAAATACAGTAAGGCCCCGCTTTACGCGGGGGATACGTTCCGGAAAAAATCGCGTTAACTGAAATTCCGCGACCATAGAGAAGTTGATGACTACATTATGTTTATACGCACTCTTTCGCGTAATTTAATAATAAATTTGAATTTCGCGTTATAGTGAAACCGCGCATAACGGGGTCGCGTAAAGCGGGGTATTACTGTAGATAATATACATAATTATAGTTATATAATTATTTATTTAAGAAAGGGAATTAAACAAAATTAGATGAACGAATTATAGTGATATCAGAGGTTAATCTTTACTTAAGAGATACGGCTTGCTATGTAATGTCTTCTATCGTCATCAGTTGCCTTGTAACCATGATTCTCGGTGTGTTCTGCGCCAACGCAAACGCCCGATCTCTCAACTGTTATTAATTAAGGATTTGGGAGTTAACTCGGATAGGCGCGTTTTAATCACGTTTTATACAATTAAACAATTACGAATTCCATGAAAGGAAACTTCTGCGGGAGGCGATTTCGTCGAATCGATTGCCATTGATGTTCAAACTTTTATTAATGTCTGACATTTGTTTCTGTTTCAGAAAACAATGTGTTTCAATTAAAGATATATTTCTTCGGTTTCGATGTATAGATTCTAAGAAGAAACTTTTCTTTATTTGCATATATATATATATAGGTATATAAGCTTATTATTTGCGAAAGTACATATTTTAATAGTATTTAGCAATTTATGTAATTCTATTAAATTATTGAGCGTGATATTTAAGCATTTGTTTTAACGAAAATAAAATGTATTTTATTCGTCAGCATGTTTTAACTAAATTAAAAGATTATATGCGGCTTACCGTCTTGCTGCGATCACGTTTGCAGTTTTCATAAACGTCGGATTATAACAAACAAAATATACGCTCTTATACTCAAATATTATTACTACATTTGAAGACTGACTAAGTCGCATTAAATATTTCAATTTAGTTAGGTGCATCATAACTTGTAATACATTTTTTTTAATACAATCTTTTTAAATAGTCAATTTTCCTCCAAGCATTCGGTTATGTACATAAATTCTTTTAAAATTACAATTGAAAAATCTGATCTGTAACAAACGAGATTTATTTTTGTTTATAACGATAATACAATGTATATAAAGTGCTTAAGAGCTCGTTAAGAAATTTTATATTGGTGATAAAAGAGCATGTTAAAAGGGCTACCTAATAGACCTAACGTGTTAAGCTAAAACACTCTAAATTCTTGTACATATATGAATAATGATATATATATTTTTTATTTGTGATAACTTTACAAATTTAGAACCTGTAAAAATATTTGTTATACATACAAAATGAAAATAAATCATAAAACGTTCATTTCTTATACTAGCTCTGTGATTTGCCCATAACCTCCCTCAATAAACAAACTATATACCGCAAAACGAATTTTTTTTTAAATCAGACTGGCAATTGTTGTAATAAATGCATTTAAACATACAAACCTTCAAGTTTACAATATTAGCATCGATTATGCTCGCTAGTAACAAATAGGATAACCTAATAGAATTTATCTTACAAAGCGTGTCTGTACAAAACGAACTGTTACTTACGCAGCGCGTATGTGATTAATCAACTGTAGAATTATTGTAGAAGTATATTCTTAACATTGTATATTGAATTTTAAGAAAAAAATTGTATGTTAGGTGTAATATTAGATTTGTTCGACAAATTGTCATATTCCAAAACATGTTTTATCATGTTCAAATGTTTTTATTGTTATAAAAGTGTAACGTAAATGTGAAATGTATTTTTCATTACGGCATAATGTTGACGCGATTTTATTTGCTATATTTCGATAGTCTTCTCAGTTTTTTATGTCTAACAAATTAATTATATTATAGAAATTGACGTGTATGGTTTTAATAATTATATCTATTTATTTTATTTATTTATTTCAGTACCCCCTGTAGTATGGTTAAAGTGTAGAGAACGCCCTCTGCCATAAAACTCGTCACTGCACTAGATTTAGTTACAGTACAATTTTTTCATTTGTATTACGAGTTGAATACTGAGATACTGAGAGTAAACATTTTTGTTCCACGAGCTGTTGTTATTATTATTATTATTGTACAGTTTAAAATTCGAATTGCGTTTATTTAAAGCACGAGAATAGGCCTCGTAATATGAGAACAATTTTCAATAACAAGAGAATTAATTAGACCATCATCGTCGAGTTATATGTAAATTTTTGTAATATCTTATTAATCATATTTTATTATGGCTGTTTGTTTTCGTGTTATTAGAAACTCGTTTAGTAATTTCGATATTTTCTGGATGAGTGGTTAATAACGTGTTTGCTTTATCCGCGTTATCTTTTGCGTAGTTCGAAAATAATAAGGATATCGGATCTCTAATATGATATAACATGTTATTATGAATTGTACTCAACATTATATGGGGGTGTATTGGCTTTTGATTAATTTGCGATACTTTGCGATTTAACTATGGAACAGAAGACGGTAATGGTAACAATTTTACGGTTTAGTCCAGCCATTCTCAAAGTGTGTTCCGCGAAACCCTAGGGCTAAAATACTGCAAAAAAATACCTACCAAAGGGAGATTATAAGGTTACATCTAAATATTACGTAATATTACATTGCAATATGATTATTCATAAATACATATAAATCAGTTTTTTATAATTATATTAAAGCTTATTCCTTCGCCAAAAAAATTTGAAAGCCGCTGGTTTAATCAATCACAAGCACTTTCAGTAAATATTCCAAATACCTATATAGGTAGGTATATATAATTTGTTAAAATGTATACAGTAATAGCTTCTATTTTGTTTTACCTCATTTTTCAATCACGTGCAATAGTGACTTTCATACATTCTATTGACATGACTCCTTAGTGTACCGGGTGATTCACTTGAACGTTTGGAGTATAAAATGCGGTATAAAATCGTATTAATGGACTCATCTGGCATAACATCCTGTAATAATAACTAATATAACCAACTAATAACTATTCTACATTAATAACCTCAAACGTTCAACTGAATCACCCATTATATTTATTCATTAATTTCTATCACATTTATGCATATACTATACATATATACAATAGTAAGCATACTAGTTTTTCAAACTCGATTCTCACTTGAATCAAACATTTAATTGCGCACGAAAAAGTAGTCAACGATTCGATTAATATACGACCATATTTCAGTGACATCCAATTGAGCTGGACCTCACTAAAACGTAACGTGGATTATTGGCCTGGCGATAATATGATTGGTGGATTATTGGCAGGACACAATTTTACTTGAGACGCAATAAATTAGGATTAAGAATGACCACGCATTGAAATATTAATTACTGCCATCATAGTGAAGTTAGCTTTATTATTAAGTGTGTGGAAATGTCTACATATTCTTAATTGAGATATTATAAATATAGAATTATAAAATAAAGGCATTTGTTTCGGTTTTAGTGTTACGTTCGTGTAATTCTTGTCTTAATTCCCACAGCACAGGGTAACCTATTAAAAAATATTAGCGGCCTCCCACTCGGTCAAGTTCAGTATCACATTAATTCTTTTCAAATAAAAATATAAGAAGGAATAAATAGAAGAAACGGGCTATTTCAGCTTGCACCTACATAACCAATGTAATTTTATATTTACCCTTAGGTATAGAATGACAATGCCCCTATATAGTAGTTAATCTTCTATATCATAGTAGATTTGTTATATGTACCTATATTATTATGACATTAGTATGCAAGTGCACAATGCCAGTATACAGCAGCTAAATCAAATTGATAATTATTAAATTAATACATTTATTGGAACCGCGCTTTATTGGAACCCAATTACTAAAAGTAAATAAATAAAAAATAAAAAAATTAATAAACGATTTACATATGCTGTTTAGTCTTTAGAAACAAATATAATTTATCATGTTAGAAGAAGTTAACGTGGCGTGTCTGTTGGGTACGACACACGGGTATAATATGTCAGGAACAGAAAATTAATTAAATAAACAAACATTTGTCTTTTAACCTGCTTTCTAAATGTTTGGACTTGTGTCTCAACCACCGTGTGTAATTCAACGGTATTCATGTCAAAACGCATACACGTGCATTTGTGTGTTCGTGTTCATGTTATGGTATGCCCTATGTCCTATAGAGATACGGTAAAACGAAATGCATATACCGAACACTTTTTCTACTCTATGAAAAGAATTCAGAAAAAGCGGAGTGACCGTAATAGCGTAGACGCATTGTAACGTGATATAAACGAGAAAATTATATTTAATATTTTAATGTGTTTGACAGACTATTTTTAGTAGATGTTGTTATAAATTATATATGAATACAGCATGACGCACTGAAAAGTTGTTTATATAACTAGATTTTTAAAATATAGTTATAAGAAAAGATAAATGGTACATGACTCGAAAGCAAATTATTATTGTTATTTCACAACTGTTGATTCTTTATAAGATTAAGAGCTAGATGCGGTACATTATCGGAGACAAATGCTAGCTTTAGCGTGCAGCTTTAGCCTCCACATTGCTGACTAAAATGACTGCACATATATCTGACTACTTCAAGCTTGCGTTTTAACAAGTGGGTCACATCACGAGTGATAAAAAAATATATCGATAAAAAAAACATAAAACAAAATAATTTCGACAAACAATATTGAAAAGATAATGACATAATATAAAAACGAATGAGTAATGTTTGAAACTATTTCTATTCGGTTTCCTTACAGGCTTCACTGGCTCCAAGTGTTATCCTACCCAATATAGGGATATCCCAATTTTGTTTATAGAGTTTCCGCTGGGGAAACTGGAATTCACCCCATCGTGAACCGGTATTAGGTTATGTTTACTCAGCTTCAAGGATGGCCTATTGATACATGTGAGTGTATGTCGTCGTTTTCATCCGCTTCTTGAATATCAAATGACAAATGCTAAAATATGTATTGTTGTTTAGTTTGATGATTATACTGTTTTAGTTTTGAGAGAATGTTGTGTTTCAAGTATATGTAGGTACTTACTACTGAAAACGTTATATACAATGACCTGACCCAAAACTTGGAAACCCTGTAATATCGGATCTCAAGGAACACAAACTTAATACCCTTACAGCATAGTTTTCACGGTTTTTTTACTACCTGATCTTCCCTTTAAGGCATTAGAAAATTTAGACCATATTTTTAATTAATTAATAGATAATTTATGAGTATGTATGTATAGTCTACCTTTATTATAGGTATCTACTAATATTTTTAAAAATATAATGAAAAATAAAATGTGACACTGATGTCGTCAAATTCTTGCCTGCTACCTACCTATTATAAATAATTTAGTTGTTACATTTTATTTATTCATATTAGTATCTTTTCTTGTCAAATATTTCGAAATTCCCAACAAATATTCTTTACATTTCTTGGTGAATAAGATTTTATTCGCAGTGCCACTCGTGACAGTTGCCTCGCATGATGAAAGTAGTTCAATCAATGTGACGACAGTTCAATCGTATAAAATAACTCCACTTCCCGAGTCAAAAGAAAGGTCAAACGCGTTGTTTTAGGATAAACATGAATTGAAAGTGGCGTAACAATGAATTCTAATTATAGATGGCTTTATTTGGTTTGTATTTATTTATGAAATTAATTTTTACTATGTGTTAAGCATATAATTTAATATAATAATTTCTATGTGTATTTAAATATTATAAATAGATGATAAAATGTATTATTTAATTTTATTTATACCTAATTGTGTTTTAAATGTACTTAATTGGTATATATTTAATAAAAGCATTAGGTAATTAAATTTAATTAAAATTAAAGCACTTTTTTCTGTTTTTTTTTTGTAATTAAAATCAAAATAAGTAGTACTTACTTTTATAAAAGAAGGAAATTAGAGAACTTTTGTAAAATGTCTTCTTGCAACTAATTTACACTTTAAGCGTCACAGAATAATAAAAATCACTTTAAAAATTATTTTAATTCATATCACTTATGCGTTTAATTCAGTTGCGTATGTTATGTGGTAGTCAAAAGTTCGTGGTTAGCGCGCGCGAACCGCAGCTGGCGATGCGTGTTGTTCAACGCCAGCTAGAGATCTGAATGGGTAGCATTGGGTAGCGATCTCTACACCCCTGAAACGCTGAAGACATGAACTTCGTTTCAAACTGTAGGGGTGGTTACTTGTAATTGTTTTACTAAAGAAAATAATTAATACAGATAATTACTGCAGTAATTTATCTTGTAGCAGGTGACTAATCTTTTATGTCATTGTATAATAGTAGTGGCATGCTTTTTATAATATTCGATACAAGTTTTATTTAAATTAATATTTTTCCGAAATATTCCCAAGATTTGTAAGTTCATATATCCATTGTCAATGATAAACAAAGAAACGTAGAAGATTTATGAAAAAAAAATGTATACAAAAATTTTCCACGATTTTTCTATTATGTCCAGGTCACATGTATGTCTGTCAGTAGAAAAATCTATGAAAAAGTTATACTGAAATACATCTTTTTTAATTAATAGTAAATACCATCAAAAGCGCCACGTTGGATACGCTCGTATGTGGCTTGACTTTAACACTATAAAAACGTAATTGTTTTGTATCAAATTAATTATAGATTTTCTACTAAAATATGTAAATAGCAATGCTAGTGTTTACAAACTAGTTTATTATGCTCTATATTTATTTCGACAAACCGGTTCTCGGGTTTTATTACATAAAACAATGTTTTCTTTCAGGTTACTCTAATCTCTAACATAGATCTTTATATCTTTGAAGTTTTAACAAGTTTAATATGAATTTTATTATTGTTGAACAGTTACTTTTATTTTTCTAGGAAATTATAGTATAAAAATAAATATACTTTTTAAATAGTGCTTTATATTTAAAATGTTGATTACTATCATTGCTTTTCTTAGCTTGTGGTATTCTTAAAAATTACTTTTTAATTTGTAGTGATTAGCGGTAGTTTTTCGTGAACACGATTTGACTAATATGAACAGCTTATAACCACGATGGTTGCAAAGCTTTCGAAACGTCGGATTAAAATTAATCAAAATAAACTTTATATAGTTTTATTAAAAGAAACATTATAATTAAATATTTCCCAATAAAATCCTTAAAAGAAATTACTTAAATAAATGCAAACTAATAAAAGTGGTATAAAGTTGTTTTATTTTTCCTAATCGAATCTCGTCCATCTTATTACATATGTACATACATACGTACATATATGTATGTCAAGCTTTTGTTTCTCTCTGAGAAGTCACACCGAACAAGACATCTTTTATTACTGTGATTCAACATTCATCATTGCAGTCAGTATTTTCAAGTGGAGTGGGTGTACTATGACCATTTATTTAAATTTATTTATTTATGTATAGTGTGCAAAACCGATCATAGACGAATGAAAAAATAAAAATGAAATCAGGAAATACAAAATTTGGATTTCGCAATTGCAAAACAATTTAATCTGCAGTTAAAAATATCTAATTTTAATAATTATTTTTAAAAATAGATTTTATGTTATTGTTACAAAGATTTTATATATTTTCTAATTTATCAAGATATAATTTTATGTGGCATAATTAGATACAAAATCTAAGTGAATACATACTAAACTTCAGTGCGAATGTGGTTTTTGAAAGTTACCCGGTTTACAATCTCGTGTATTACTACTGAGATTGTTGCAAAAGTTTGGAAACCATCGGATTAAGTTAATTAAAAAACGTAAGTAGCATAAATTTACTAATTTATTCATTTTAATGTCCTAAATATTATCAAAAAAATCTTTATATGTGTCTTTAGTGAAAATTCAAGATTTCAAAAATTTTCTGTTATGTTGGTGGAAAAAAATTATCTAGGGTCCAGTTTTTATAAGACTCAACTTAGTTCTTAAAACTTATCTTATTACTTATCATTTCGATATAATTCAAAATTTAAAAAAAAATCATTTTTCGCTGGTTTCACCGATAAACACAAAAACTTTCAACAACTAATCTATAAGTAATTCCAAACATGTAGTTTAAAAACCTAATAAAAGGAAGCTCGAAGTTTCGGGCACGTTCAGAGTACACCCTCTCAACTCTTGCGGGTCAGTGACCCCTGAAACATGATCGCTGTAAAATCTTCAATGGACACTCGAAGATTGTGTAAAAGTTTATGAACACGTTCTAAATCTCAGCGTGAAAAGGGTCGTGTTTATTGGACATCATTCGGTGTAAACCCGACAAAGCACTTCGGAGCATTTATTTTTTTATGTTCAATGTTTGGCATATAGTTTTATGCTATAAAACTTCTTTTTAGATATTACTTTAAGTACGTGCTTATAGAAAAAGTGAATACCTATATAACACCTATACCTATAATAAGATTGTCTTTATTACGCAGTTATTAGAACATGAGACTATCTACTACGCATCGGTCATAGTCATATTCGGAACAAACAATTAACATATAGTTAATTCAAAAATTAAGCAAAAATAAAACGCTGTTTTTATTCTATAAAAATGATAATATTGTACAACGTGTAGCGTTGAAAGCCGCTGTTAGAATTCAGTTTATATGTATAATAAGAGAATCGTGTTTTTTATCACTACATTGTGGGTTGTCCGAGAGGAAATATGTATTTGCGTATTGAACGAAAAATCTGGATACTTTGGCATATTTATGAATAACTTCGGCCGAAGAAGAAAGATGGTGTTTACAAGATATATGATAACATATTATCTTCAATATTTTGACTTTATTTGCGCAGAATATATGAAATAAACAATTTCAGTAAAAGCTTTTGTGTGCTTGTCTAATTTTTAAATAAATTTTCATTTAAAGACTTATGTAAATATTTAACAAATTGACAGAAATAATAAATGGTAATTATATTTGTTTACGTAAAGAATTCGGTTGGCGTTATTTATTAATTCATTCGTAATCTATTTTTGGTTACGAAACATAAAATTGTTAAAACGTAATGAAGGCGACCTTTGAAATTATTAATAAATTTTTATTTTGACACAAAACTTATTTTGATTGTTTTTATTTTAAAATTTGTATGAAATTACCGCAACAAAGAAAGGACGCAACAATTTTCGTTTGATTTTAATTTGTTACTTGACTTTATTTAGGTTATTCTTTTTTTAGATGCCCAAAGACTGTAATCAGACGTTTTTTCATTAAAACAAACAAAAATTATAAGGAAATTAGTCCTTCGTTAGTCTCATAAATCCAACATTAATTTTCCTTTGTTATTTTTAGCATTCTTTGTGGCTACAAACTTTATTTGCATTTTAAAATTGTTCAACTCTTCACAATACATTCAATTGCATATAAATAAATTTAAAATGCATGTGAGATAAAAGAAGACCATTTGTTTTAACCGTCATCAACTTTTAAATACTTTTTGAACGAACAATGAAAAATAATTGTATGGAGCACGTTCCAAGAGAATTTAAAAAAAAAATCAATGAATACTAGAGAAGTGAAACAATTGAATTGAATGAAAACATATCAATTTAAGTTTAAAAAATCAATTATATTTTGTGTATAAAATAACATACTATATAATTAGTTAGCTTTGGTATGAATAATGGATATTTATTTTTGTAAGAGTAATGGAATTCGTATAGTTAAAATATTTTGTTTGTTTCTCCGATGTTATTCATCTACTTCCTTTTATTAATGTCTATATTAAGTGGTACTTAAGATATTTCTTATGTTGTTTTTTTCTTCAAAGTCATCTACACTTACAAACCAAATACATATTTTTAAAGACACACTAAATAATTGATAACGGGTTATATCCCTGAGGTATCCTTGCATGAAATTCTAACCAATTTTGATCGCATAGAAGCTTGTGCGTTTTATTCCCTCAATATCCCCGTAACATGTGAATGAATGTGGGTGCATTTTGAAAACAGTGGGCTTATCACGAATTTTAGTCTGGCTTTCGAACCGAGTTCGCTTCAAGCGATTTGTATGGAAATTTGAGCAGCGCCACCGCGTGCGGATTTGAAACTACAATATTTTAGATACTTTTTGTTAATTTTCGAACGTCTCGATCTTTCGTTCATTTGATAGATTGCTGGTGCGCGTTAGTCGTTAATAAAAATTCATGATTCCGATTGCTAACGGATCCGTTTTACTTGTGACAGCTCGATTCGAAAGCCAGACTAAATTCGTGATAAGCCCACAGGTTCTAAAAAAGGATTCCCAGTCACGACCATTATCAATTTCAACATGTGTTTGAGATATGTTATCAAGATCAAGGTTGAACGACTCCGAAATTCATTCTTTCATAAAATACTCATTTTGGGTATGAAAGGAGTGTTTAAGGGCATTTTTATTGTTGGATACATAAGCTTTGTGCATACTAATGTACATGGAACGGCATGTTTCCAGAATATTCAGGATTTACTAACGGTTTATGTTTTCATGTAGTTTTACTATTTAAGTGAATTTTCTTACATTATTAGTGTTTTTATTAATTTTTTGTTCGGTTATAAAAATGTTTATTAAATATTTTGTAAAATGCAGAGTTTTATTTGAATTCCAGGTGTCAATGCCCTCTGTCACATTGTCCTGTTTATTTATCACTTATTTTTACAATGCTATAGGTAATTAACTAAGCATAAAACATAAACAGAATGTATTTTCTATTGACGTCCTTATATTTAGTACCAGCTTTTACCTGCGGCTTCGCTCGCATTTAAGTCATTAAACAAGTATCAGAAATCATTTCAATAGAACTTGAACAATTGGAAACTATAGTAAAAAATATTATTTTTTAATAAAAAGTATCCTATGTTACTTCTAGTACCTCCAAAAATATGTGTACAAAGTTTCATGATGATCGGTTAAGTAGTTGTTGCGTGAAAACGTAACAAACAAACTCACATTCACATTTATAATATGAGTAGGGATTAGTATATATATAATTCGATAAGATGCAATGAAATTAAATAGTTAATCACTATTATTCCTTATTCTAGTATTCGATTTGATCCTAAATGTTTTTTTTTTTGTTAAAAACACCTAAGTAGGTAATTATAATAAAACACTTCAATTCATAAAATGGCATGTAAGCGATATCTACCACCTAATCTTTGTCAGTGTGAGTGATGATATACAGCAGCCATTCTCAAAGTGTGTTCCGCGGAACCCTAGGTCTAAAATACTGCGAAAAATACCTACCAAAGGGAGATTATAAGGTTACATCTAAATATTACGTAATATTACATTGCAATATGATTATTTATAAATACATATAAATCAGTTTTTTATAATTATATTAAGGCTTTTCCTTCGCCAAAAAAGTTTGAGAACCGCTGATATACAGGGTGTTATGAGAGTAAAATAATAATAGTAAAATAAATACTATATTATGTTCAATTAAAATATATACGATGTTTATAATATCTTTTATTGAAGTAAAAACTTTATATCTAGGCTATTAAAGCAAGATATATACAATACCTGAAAAGTATATTTTATTTCAAGTGGATAACTTTCTAGACGAGTTATTATATTATTATACAAATAAATTGAAACAAGCTACAAAGAAGGCTTTCGAGGATTATGTGGGTACTACACTTTAACTTGAAGTATTCTTTCAATTTCAGAGATTTTATCTTGAAGTCTGGTAATGAAAGATAATTTTATATTTATTTATATTGCACTTACGTACGTAGTAATATATCTGGTATATGTTTTTTTACCCAAAGATTAAAAAACTAAGGCGTTTATATATATAGTTGCTTCGAGACTGAAAGATGTAAAACTTTCGAAACTTTATATTACTATATGTTAAATAGTAAATTACACTCTAAATAACCTTTTTAATTAGTGTTTCCTAAATTTACTAGTTTCAATTTATCGCTATAGCCAAATAGGCAAGGTCCAACACCCCTCCCCCGCTCTTAGTTGTGGTCAACGTAAAAAAAAACATTTTTTATGTAATAAATATTTAAATTAGTTTTAGGAAATCGTTGAGAGATTCAATAACTTTCATAATAACGTTGATGTATTATGATTTATGTAACATTTCCGTCTTATACATTCTAGTTAGTGTATAAACACGTGTTGTTTATGTGATGTATTTTTTCAGTGAAGGTCAAGAACGTCAGACATTGTTTATATAATGGCGAGCACTTGTTACATGAAACAAATATAGTTTGTTTTACTCCTGCATAGATATAAAACTAAAAATACGCGTAGCCATTGAAAGTTTTCCTATGTTTTATTTTAACACTTCATAGTTTAATCAATTTTAATTCTACGAGTTAAAAATGGAAATATGGAAAACTTTTAGATACTACATTCTTTGGATATCTGCACGTGCAATGCGTAAGTGTACATATTATATGAAACTTCGACGCATATCTACGTATATCTGTCAATTTCATATTTTACTAATGTGTATTCATAAATAATATCTGAAAATGAACATTTTTTTTTTCAATTTTTAACTTAAATTGAAAAAGTATACACTACAAAAATAAATAGAGAAATAAAAAAAGCATCGTTAATGTTTACAACTACATTACAATCATTTGTAATAAAAAATGACAACTTATGTTCGCCAAATCGTATAAAATTTAATAATGCCACAAACAGAGCACAGTGAACTCTACGTAGTTAATAAAACCACCCTTTTCCCATGTACAATTTGTATGAAGGGACGTCATTCATTTTCTCCCATTTATCGTGATGATGACGCCCGCCCGCGGTTGGCCCTTTTCCAACAAAACAACGGCATATTTTCCGCCACACAATTCGCAACAGTCATTGTGCAAAGTATACACATTTATTTGGTAATACATTCGCGGAAAGGAGACTGAATCTTTGCAAAGCCTTCTCAATTGTAATGGCTCCATTTGGTTCACATTTAGACATATAATATATTATATTTTGCTGATTTATATTGATATTACAGATCTTGCCCGATACATTTTATTTTTACAATAATAGTCCACTAGAGATCATTTACACTACGATTACCAATGCTATTTCCAATATGTATACCAGTATTATATACAGTCGGAATTATAACTAATTGGTTAATTGATATTGTTAACTATTAATTGAATTGTTTCATTGTAATTGAAATTTCACTCGCATAAAGGAGTTAACTTGTTTCCGAACTATACCTACGTTATCTATTTCAAGTTCTTGTCAGAAAACAATATTGAAACAAATTAAATTCCATTTTGTAACTATTAACGAAATAATTCATTATTTTGCAAGTTCTTTAGAATTTTGACTGAAATCTCATCCAATTCAATTATTTCAAATTGAAATTCAAATAGCTATGTATAGTATAATTGTTTTATAATTTCAGACTGCATAACCGTGGATTTGACATTTGTAAGGTACTTGTATGAAACTGAGCGCCTGAATGTACTACGACAAAATTCAGGCATCCAAAAATAATTGAAGCTATTAAATTAATTTGATATACGAGTCTTAAAAAAAAACAAATGAAATCTCTGAGATTGATGCAGCTAATTTTTTGTTTATTGTACATTTCCACTAATGTATGCCACACAGTATATGTGTTAAATATAAGAATGTAAACATACCGTTATCAATATTACAATTATGATATTAGACTTGGAAATTCTTATGAAAAATTTACAAGGTAGTATCTAAACTTGTCCCATTTAGCAAACATTAGCTATACTCTTAGTACATACATGTATTTAATATACTATTCTGCGTTTTTATTGCGTTAATATGATTTTTTATTTTGGTCAGAGTGGACTTTAAATTACGAAGATGGTCAATTATCACAGTATCTGTTTAAAGTTGAATGATTCATAGATTTTATCAGTTGTTTTAATTAAAAATACGTTGTACAAATCGTCGTAGTCCGTTCAGTGAATTTGTGATTCACGACATAGAGTGGGGCGCTAATTTATTATATAATAAAAACTATTATTATCACATATATTTTGGTTAATATTATTTAATTAGTATATTCGCTAATAACACCAGACATTTATAACATGTTTATTGTCGGGTTAAAATGCGGTTAACCCGACTACACGAGTGATAAACGACGTCCAATATTCCAGTTAAAATAAACTGGTGTCGTAAGTCTTTGCATATATGTCTTTCCCCCATCGCGTATCAAATGCAACGTAGCTTAAAAGTATAATATTTTTAAGTGTTTGACGTTTAGAATCGTTATAATAACGACGATAAAAGAAATGTGTCCATTAAACTGATTTTAGAGGCAATTTATTTAACATAATGCACTACTAAATTTGTTTTTTTCGAAAATAATCTATGAATGAAAATGATACATTGTGAAAATAAAGATTAAATTGTGTTATAATTCAACGTGACTCACAATTTTTTTATAACTACATTTTTTATTATATTATACATTAAATAAAGTGCGAGATTGTTAAGTCTACGTTCAAACAGACGCATATGATTTGTATAATATTTATATACAATATATATTTAGATTCTGCACATTCTGCATTGATATAATTTCACCATTATTTATCTATTGTCTTGATAAATCGCTGCGATTATATAAAAAATAAATAAACACTTTCTTTTATTATTGTGATAGCCATCAGTACACGAACTAAATGATACTTTTTGTAAATAAATAATTAGAGATATTTATAATATAATCCGGATTAGAACTGGGAATCTGACGCGTAACAGAATAGCGTGAAGCGACTCCGCGAACAATAACCATCAAATCTCATAAACAGTTGTCACCACATTGTTTCGTATGACAACGAAAATCGACCGAAACAAGCCTAGTCATGTTATTTTCTTGAAAAGGAGATCTCTAAACGACTTCGTAGGATGAGTGGCGATCGATCAGAGTTATCTGTTTCCACTAGAACGCACAGAAACTTTGGTGGAAAATTTATTGCCGCGAAAACTCACTCTTCACAAATCATCGTCCATAATTGATTTACTTTTACGAATTCGATCTCAATCTAATATGCTTTATTTGACATTGAGTTTAATATACTAGTAAAGGCAAAAGGAACAAAGTGGGTACGTTAAAAAGATTGGTCCGGTGGGCCAATGTTTACGAATATAATATACAATATTTTTGTAAATTTTTAACATGAATATTTTTAATTTTAGTATTTTATTCGGATTCATTTATTAACCTGTTCATTATGAAGTACCTTTTTGTGTTATTTAGTTTAGCTGCTGCTCTATGAGCAAAGTGACTAGTTGCTAAAATAGTATATTGTCTTTCGTATAAAATTGATAATAAACATTATTTTAATAGATATATCTTTTACAGTTAACAATGACCATAATTTACTATCCCTTAGGTACATTCATACGAACTGTTGCGTTGATATGCGTTCTTTATTTGCTATCAGACTATGACAATATGTATCTGTACTTATTTAGAAATAAAATAGCATATGTAATAACAAAACTCACTTAGTATATTGATGAAAAACACATGTATACCTACATCTAATATGTTCTATGAATAGCCTATATATGTTGAATACATCAAAAAGTGTCAACTTTCAACCCGGCTCCCACTCACTATAAAATAAATCGAATTACACTAACCTATGTAAATTTTGTTTTTGGAAAATATATTTTTTTATAGGATCACTGTTTTGATGTTGGCCAGTCCTTTGGATATTTCACAGGATTTCCGGAATCCCGTAATAAAATTTGTCGTAAAACCTGTTGGCGCTATCTAAGGGTTTTCCGAATTGATTACGCACAAAGTTCACCGTCAAGGTCGCACAAGGTCATGGTGCTTGACATTCACAAGGGACCAACGAAGGACGCTTGTTTAGACAAGAACAAATAGAAATTATGATAACATTCTTAAAATAATGTTCTTAATCGTCTTTTATATTGATGTTATTACAAATTATGACACACATTGCTAGTAGATTTTCTTTTGTTTGTTAATTTTTGTAAGTCAACCAAAAAAAACACTTTAATTAAACATGTGTAGATATTTGTAATAATAAAAATAACTTGGGTATAATGTTAGCAGTAATTATTGCAAGCAATTGTGTCTGTATTTGTCTTGTCAAAAATCCACCAATCACAATGTCGCCAGACCAATGATCGGTGTCAAATTTGTAGTGAAGTTCTAACTTTTTCTAATTTTAATACAAATAGTAATTATAAATAATAAAAGTTTATCTGTTCATTGAATCAGGCGTTTCGAAAGCTTTGCAGCTATTGTGGTAGTGACGAAAGGAAACCGCTTTTATATTGGTTTAAATATGACTGTGATTACTATTTAATTAGTTATATATTTAAATATGTAATGCCATTCCATGTTAGAGCTCATGTTATTTTTTTATGTTAAATTTATTATATATTTTAATGATTTACATAAAAGTTAAGAATAAAAATCATAAATTTATGTCAGAACAAAGCCCTCAATGTTCGTATGTATATTATACTTTAATACATTGCTTTCGCCAAGCTGACGCCAACATTATGCAGCGACCGACCTAATATGGCATGTTAATTTTTCCTTCCCTTATATTGTGAAAACCTTTTTAAGAGCCTTTCTTTTTTTGTTAACGTTACATAAACGTGTACGTGTATCAATTTTTTTTTTCAATTCGGTATTGTCCCCTTAAATAACGTCAAACGGTAGAATTTTATTGTCACGTCATTTTGATCATAATTATTTATTGTCATGAAATGAATGTTATCGTATTTATGTTGTAAAAAAAATTAAACGATAAAAGCTCGAGTCGTCGATAACGGTATATGATTGCTAAATGAATAATTTTGAACTGAAACTTTGTTTTAACTTAATTTAATGTATGAATGTTGGTATTATTCATTAAAGCATATCTAAATTCAAATGGTTCAAACGTATAGAACACATCTTCTCTCTAAAATTCTGTTGAAACTTTTAGTAGGTTCCACCACTTCAATGAAATTATTTTTAACTTAAATTGACTTAAACTCGATCTGACTGGTTTATGTAATGACAATGATTCTTTGTGCAAAAATTGCTGCGAAATGCAAGCAGCGTGGGCAAAGCGTTCAAGAAAAATGTTTTAGTTTCCAAGTGTTTAAGAAATGTATTTATTTCTCTTTTACTCACAAATATTTCTGTATTATTTGCTTTTTTCACCACACACGATTAAAATACTTACTTATTATAATGAAATAAAACAGCAAATTTAAAACATTTCTTATATCGGTAAGGACGTCTAAAAATATCTTGCAATGTGACATTTATATATTAAGATCAGTGGTTTCAAAGTTAGTAGAGTATGGGTGACATAGTTATAAAGGGATAACTTTAAAGGTATTGGGGAAAATCAGTTAATTAAAAAAGTTTTACCGTAACACCTACGCAGTTGTCAACAAAGTTGCTATTAGGCTTATATATGATGATTATACTTACACAAAAGTACGAATTATTATTAAAAGAAAAATCCTCACTTGATATCTGCTGTCACTAACGAAAAGCACTCTTGGTTACAAATAACATTAGTGCTCCTACTACACCTTTATTATCTACTTATGGTTGCGGAGAGCTGCTCAGAGTACGTGGAAATTCAATTCAAAACGTTACAAGGCACTGGATCATGATACATCTTGACATTAAGAATTATTTGCACTATTTGCAGAGTCAGAATTATTATATTTATAATAATACTTATACAGATATATATTATAATTGTTTTATTTGACTGAACTACGCAGAGAATGTGAGGTACAATTTTCGATTGAAACAAAGATAAAAAAATATTAACATATTCGAAATATGATTTTAAATAAAAAAGATAATATTTTTATTAATGAAGTAAAAAGTAGTCATTTTTTGGGTTCGAGTGTTATATTTTATTTTAGTTATTTATTTATATGCCTAATTTAAACTTAACTTATTATTGACTTGATACACATAATAAAGGGTATCCTAACTCGGGGTTAGAACATTGTATATATTCATAAATTTTATATTATTTACTAAGAGTCAATCATAAGTTACTCATTAGTTAGTCTTCATGTTCTGTATCCAAACCAATTCAGCCAATTGCACGTGAAGCAACAAACATCTAGACATTCGTACATTCAATCCCCAGACTAGATCTAAAATAACCATATTATTAATTAATTATTTAGTATAGTCCTGTAACATGATTAAGGGCTGAATGTGGCAAATAATATTATTAAAAGAATCCGTAATCCTTAACACAATAAACGTAAACCACTAAACAAATTACGGAACAATGAACTCGCGAATTTATTCATGAAGAAGACTTTTATGAGACTATAAAAATTTTCGCCCATTTACCAACAATTAGGCGGATTTTATTTGCGGCTAAAACATTAAACCTGAGTATTGTATACTGCGACCTGAACACGCGAGAAAATTAACAAAAAGCAAGGCTCGGTTAATAAAATAAATAGAGTAATTGAAATATTATTTTTTCTATTGAAGCACATTTTTATATCATTTTAAGCAAATATAGATATAAGTTTTATATATATTGAAATAGAGACTATGTCATGTCTATACGCAGTGGTCACCGCGCACCGTTTACCCCTTTCGATATTTGAAATACACATGAAAATGACTGTCATTTTCAGTACATACATTCCTTCTCAGTATATTCTATTTACATTCAAACTAGATTCTTCTTAAATTTCCAAATGTCTATACAATGATATTTCAACTTTATTTTAAGTACTAAAAGCTTTGAACATATATGAAGAAGTTACAAGTACATTCGTCCAGCCCGAGATTTATTAGAATGTTCCAACACATTACAGTATAATTAGACCAAAGTCTCTTTTCAGTATTTTTTAAATCGATATCTATTGAGAAAATTTATAATTATTAGAATGATACAGAGAAATATTATTTAAAGTTTGGGTAAAAGCCAAAAGTAGTAAAAGAGTAGAAATACCGAAAAAGACGTAAACTAAAAGATTTATTAGAAAATAAATTTGTTTTAACTCTTCGAATGCTTATGTTGATTACTGAAACTAGATATCATTGGCTTAAATGCAGCTACAACTTTTTAACGTCTAACTTATAACAATATATCTCGTTTTATGAACAATCTTTTCAAATTATGTTTAATAAATTGCTCCCAAAGTTTATCTTGAGACATATTGAAATACGAGAAAGAAATATCAGCATGCTAATATCGAAAAAGGGAGCACCCTAGAAAGAGAAGAGTAATGATGAAAATGATACCTATATATGGAGAAAAAGACTGGTTGGTTCCATAGTCTCTGCCTATCCTACTAGGAATTATAACTTTGGTTCTTTTGTTTTTAATTATTATTTTTTAAACTGAAAACATATATTTAGTTAAATATGTCATTACAATCACTCACGCGATTGGATCGCTCCCAAAAGTAAGATACTAAATAGCCGAATATCGATATCAATTTATAAACTTAAGCAATATAAAAAGTTGTCGCTGGCTGCCCCCAATACTACTGAAACTTGTCTGTTTTGTTTGACAAATAGATAATAACGCTGTTGACTTGTTTTTAGATCTACATTTTATTGTTACTATCTATAAATTGTCTAGCAAGAGTACTTTAAAGTTATTTATTTACTTTAATGTTTATTTCCATTCAAGAGAATAAAAACCTATACCTAAGTGACTGGCTGGATCCCTATCATACTTAATTATAACTTAGCAAATTAGTGGACTGTTTTTTTATTATTAAATAAATAATAAATAAATAAATTCTTTATTGCATAAAATAATTCGTATAGGCGAACTTAATGCTGTCGGCATTATCTACCAGCTAACCTTTGTCGGTGTGAGCGGTGATATTCGGTGCAATGAAAAGAAAATAATAATAATAACTAATTCTACACAACATGTACATTACATAATATAATAAATAATAACATATTATTATTAAATTTTAGGTATATATTAATATAAAATGCATTTAACACTGGAAAATAAATACTCACCGCTCGTGCGTCCAATTAGTTACTATACACCGTTTTTTAACCGTTGAAATTAGCATTACGAGTAGGAGAAATTAATAGAAATTGGCAGTTATTTGTAATAAATTAAGGTGTAACTTATTATCGCATTAATTTTGACTCTCACCGCAACCGGGATGGGTGGTTAGTTAAACCTCGAAACTTGGATTCACGTAATGAAAATAAACTAGAGTCACTTGTGCATGTATAAAACTAACAGATACATAAAAAGTGTTAAATTTAACATAGATTTGCGTTATTCTACAACGCACATGTCACGCATGAAACGCAGATATGTGGCTTAACATTTCACTGCCGCATGACAACTTAAGTACAGATAAATTACCTTCCACATTTCCAACTTATATCGGATAAAAGTAAGAGGAATTAGGTATTATTTCCTACATTTGATTTATGAAAGTTATTAATACTTTTCGATATGTTTTCCCAAATAGAAGCACCGAAGACACTGAAATTAGTTTCCGTACTTTCCGCCATTATTTTTCCGAATCTTGAACATGTTTGGTAAATTTCCAAAGGTAAAATTCTCTAGCGAACCGTAAAATAATGTTATGGGATTAGAACAAAATGTCCATGTGAGAAATTGAAGTGGACAAGGACAATGGAATTTATTTTACCCATATTGAGTTTATTGATATATTAAATGAAAAATCGAGACTAATGACTGTGACAGAAAATATAGATTATAATGACCAAATTAATCACGACAATAAGTCGCATAATTTATTAGTTTAATTAAAACATGCTCACGAATAACGCTAAAAGATTACAAACATTTTGTTTTGTATGAAACATGTAATAATACATGTATATAAATTAATAATGTATACATTTAAAAATATGCACAGAGCAAACACGCCGTTTAACATCATAACATATGGCGTTGTCTCCAATACTCTAGCGATATTATGTAACTAGACATAATTTAAAATTAGTTTCAAATAGGAATATTAGGTTAAATTTCTCATTTAGATAATAGTCTGTTACCAAACAGTCGCAGCTCCATTCGTCAAAGAGAGTTCCCACTAATGGAAAATTATGCAAATCACCAGCCAGTGGCCACATTACTAGGTTTATCTTAAGAAACAGAGATTTTTACAAGGACACAGTCTGCTAAATTGCTCTATCTTTATTTTTTAAACTTTTAAACAGGAATTTATACACATGTAGGTTATGTATTGTTTTAAATGGATAAACATATATCTACGACCAATAATTCTTCCTCTTCATCTTGTTTTATTAATGGCTTCAGGTATCTATTAAAGACAATTCTGCCAATGTCGTGTGTTCGGGCAGCAGCCCAATAAGAAGCCCGGCTTTTTTGACATCAGTCTTGTCAGATATTACACTGTCAGATATAACTCCTGTCTTCACGGTATCATATGCTGGACATTTAAAAAGTATTTTATTTGCATCAAAATAAATTAGTTTCATTTTTTCACATATTTTATAAAACCGAACAATATTTTTTAATAAATGTAAGTTCTTTATATAACATAATATGAATAATATTTTCAAAATAATAAAATTCTTGCAAGATATTTGTTATTTAATATCAGATAAACACCAAAATAGCTGAGGGTTTAATCTAGAGTAACTCGGATTATTGGTAATTATGGAACTCGGGGTCACCGTTATCGGAGTCAGCAGAACGCTTTTATTCCAGCATTTTTCTATTTAATCTACTAAATAAACATCACAATAGGAAATATAATATTAAAATGGTGGTTTGTTTTGTGGATATTTTATTGATTTTTGAACGTGTTTAAGAATGCAGCAAAGGTTCCGGGTTTGATTCTCTGTCGAAATAAATATTATTTTTTTTGTAATATATATATGTTTAACAAATATATACAAACCTTGTCCTGACATTAAGGAATACATAAAAATAGAATCATCGAATTTGATGCGGTTGTTCTGAAGTTATACGCTTACATACATTCCGATAATCTATGTTTATACCTACATATGTAGATGAACAAACGTAACGTAACACTAACGTAAATCAATCTTATATTAATTTCAGTAACTTTCACACGATTAGCTTACATGGAAGTATACTTTTTTTTTTACAAATTTTGAAGAATGGCTACTAAGGATGCGGGATATGTTATATAATTACAAATGCTTGTAAGAACAAAATAAAGTTCCTAGAAATCGAACTTAAGAGCACCCTTCCTCAGAAGTTCCGTGTCCGAAACGTGATGCTTTTATTAAGACTATCCTGACAAATATTGGGGTTAATGGTCGTATACATCGTTTTCTTATTATTTTATAAGCGAAAGGAAGCGCGTGTGCTGCGAAAAAGATTTATTACCTCAACTTTTTAAAATCTATCATATAATATATTAATACCTATATAATATCCAAAAGATACTTTTTTATATACTTTTGTATTCAGCTATCTATTTTAAAGTGTTTTAAATCTGAGCTCGGATGATATATGTTAAATAACTACATTATCTCTGCTTATCCATATGGGATGAAAACCGTAACGATATATATAAATATATATCATAGTAAATGAATGTTGAGCTAGAGTGCGGTCCGTGAGATAGGCCTACTAACAAGAATAAATTGATTGGCAAGAATTATCTCCTATAGCCCCATCCAAATTAAGAGAACAGACTCGTTTCGGTATAAATATAAAATATTTTACGAAGAAGTACTCTTACGAAAACATTTAATAATTCGAAGTTATTTGATGTCGAACTTTGGCATAATGCCGACCCACATTTCTACGAAAACAATCGTAAACTTTGTAATCTCCTGCGGAAATGCAACCGTAGAAGTTATGTTTAATTATTACATTTTCCATATGAATTCACATGGATTTTCGTTTAATTCAAGTCAAAATAACACATAAAATATAAAACACTTAAAGTTAGAAACTACTTCAATTGTTTAATATCAATTCCTTCTGAGCTTATGGAATTATTGTCAAATTAAGTGAAAGAATTGTTCCTGGTGTGAACCTACGCTTCTTTTTATAAATATATATTTTTGAGACCCTTTACTTCATTTGTTTTTAAGTTAGTTCAAATGGAATATTTGTAAATCAATAAATTGTATAAATAATAATTATCTCAAAATAAATCAATGTGTTTCAATGCAATAATATACATTATAAATATATATTATCGAGTAGAACATCGAAAACATTGCCAAAATAGTGAAGTACCCATTCCAGCATCAAAAGGCAATATAAATAGATGTATTGTATCATATAATGCGAATAAAATTATACCACACTGATCATAATTTAGTTATTATGGCACATAAATATCGAAAAAAATGCGGAACTAAACTGTGTTTTGTAAAAACTTCCTTTGTTAATCTACGGATTTGGCTCCCATCCAAAATATCTACATTTGGTCAAGTTTCCTTCCAATAGATATGCACTAAGAATAAAAATTACGATATTGTTCTGTACATTAATATTTTAGTTCGTTTAGTATAGAGCATGTGGACGTGCTCTGCTTCATGTTAAACTAGTATCAGATACATGACTGGAGACTTGCTACTGCAAAGAGTTATTCGTTTCCGCTTGGAAAGTCGAACTGTGACAGAGTTTTGTCTATTCAGTTATCATAAACCTTTTTTTATATATAAAATCAATAAAAAAATATATTTGTTTTAGAAAAGTAAATAGTATGCTTTTATTATACTAAATCAAGGTCCAATATACTCAACTCAACATATTTTTGTAAAAACTTTAAAACTCCTATTAAAGGATATTGTCGAGTAAGAAAATGTAGTAACGGAACGATTTTAAGAGACATCTTATTAATATAACTTTAAGCTTTATCCAAGCCATCTTGAATTCTGTAGGTTAACAATGTTTTGGACCGTAAAGTGGCTTGGACCGCCCACAATCCGCTATCAACACTGAGGGTTAGAATATCCCGCTTGACCTTGTTTCAGTAGTCGTTATGACCTAGGGCAAAACGTTTACTTCTAGAGATAGTTCGAATGAGAATTGTGACAATATTTTCCTGAACAAATAATTGAAATAATTATAATTAGGAATATTTTTGTATATAGACATGTTATTATATTTATTTTAAAAAAACGTATATTTACGTAGATTAAGTACCTACATAAAGATTGTTTTTCATATCCTTACATTCCTTCATCATATCCATAATTTCACAACTTCTTTGTTAATACTGTAAGAAGAATAATAATATTTAACTAAAACAAAAATCCCATGGTCACACTAAAGGAAAAGAAATGACCATGTACTTATTAAGATATTACTAGACACAAGCCTGCTATGCGAGGATTTGTTTTCTTCCCAAATACTAAGTTTCGCATTTGTTTATGTAGAAATCCTATTTACTTTCTTTGTCTTAATATTTGGAATGATTGGTGGAGTAATTAACTAGATTTTATAAACGTATCATTTAGGGCATAGGTTCTCAAACTTTTTTGGCGAAGGAAAAAGCCTTAATATAATTATAAAAAACTGATTTATATGTATTTATGAATAATCATATTGCAATGTAATATTACGTAATATTTAGATATAACCTTATAATCTCCCTTTGGTAGGTATTTTTTGCAGTATTTTAGCCCTAGGGTTCCGCGGAACACCACTTTGAGAATGGCTGGTTTAGGGATATCTCTCAAAACCAAAATCGAAATGCATGAGTTGAAATAAACTGGAGCTGATCAATCCAATTTGTAATTGTACAATGTACATACACTATCGTAGATTTATATTTCTCATCGGAGTTGTTTACGGCAAAATGCACTGAAAGTTTTCGTTGAGAGATTGAAACCGAATTTTCAGCCAAAATGTCTTTTAGTTGCATCTTTGGATAGTCTGACTAGTTGAAAACTGAACAAGTTACTAACGTTTGCCAAAAATATATATTCTCTGATAGCTTGCGAAACTATCCACTGAAAATATACTATGAGAGACGTTTCTTCTAGTTAGCTACTTTTCATAGGTTACAATGGAAACTATATATATTTTAAAATAAATTAAAAAAATATTCATTTTCAATATTAACAATTTATGCTCGTAAACATTGGTCCGCTGGACCAATCCTCATATCACAATAATTTTATTACAACATCTTCTCAAGTATATTTATCTCAATGTTTGGAGTAGATTTTTTAAATACATTTTAAGTATCTCCTTGAATTTCTCAAAGCCAACAAATGGTATTGAAAGTAGAGATTGTTTTAAATTGAACCACGTTTAGTGTAGACGTAAATCAGGATTTATTTCGATACCTCAGTAACATTTGTATTGCTGACTATAAATTTTAGTTGTTCGACAGTGAAATCTTTTTTTGTTTTATCCAAAAACGCCAATGATTTCGTAATGAGACAGTTGACCTTCATATAAATAACATTAAATACTGTTTTGTTTTGTTATATTATATATATTAATTCATTTTGGATTTTTTCAAAAGTTATATCATAATTAAAACTTTATTACAGCCTATATCGCATATATTTCAAAAATTATAAATCTCTCTCCACTCAAAATCTATTCATATACCCATTAATAATTATTATCAGTATCAAATTTTATATAAAAACGTAATTAATTCATTTCAAGAAACACAAGATTAGGAAAATAATGTTCAAGGTCGCAAGTCCACAAGCACTATTTCCAGATGTCCGCCAAAAGTTCCTTGGGGATTTTCTGAAACTATGAACTTGTGTGTTAATCCAAAATATTTCCGTTACATAGCAAATTATGCATGTTAATACTAAAGTAAATATCTTGGTATGCATAGTATAAACCAACTAATTTGAAAAGTTACTTGCTAACTATATCTAAAATCTGCATATTTCGACTATTAACATTGATACCCTATCATGTCAGTTCACAGCTTGGATTATCCAATTTCAAAACAATTTTGATACTACCTAATTTGCATGTCCCACTGTGGATTAATTAAATCCAAACTATCTTAATATTAGTTCATACACTCACGTCTTAAGACAAATTAAATCCCGGTTTGAAATACTCGTACACTGATTGCTTGTCGAAAATTAACAAATGTTATATGTAGAGTGTTTTAGACTTACATTTAATTAGGTACAAAGTAAACTTTTATCGATTGGTATTGAAAATTAAGTTTTAATTCATTTGATTTTATTGGTTTTGTCTGAAGGTTAATTTAAGCATTTATTTTTATTAAGACATTTAGAACTAACGACTTTTCTATTAACAAAGGACCGTAACCGTCCTTATATAATATGAAAGAAAGTTATAGGCATATTATTATATGAAATATTTATGTATAATATAATATTAGACCTTTTTGGCTCCCTTCAGAGGTAGATGAAAGGGATTAATTTGCATACTGCATACCTTTAAACACAATTTCATTTCCCTAACGTCCATAAAAGGACTAGAGTTAAATATGAAAGTCGGTTTGTGGCTTTATTTATAAACATGAATGTTTATTCTTGTAAAATATACCATGTGGTACATACGTCAACAAAGTGAACATAAAATAACAACGGTCCCTTTGCTAGGTTGAAAAACTTAGTATATTAAACTAACTGAACTAACCTAATGCATTATTTAAGAATAATTCTGGATGTTTTTATTAATAGAAGCCGGCATAGCGGAAGTAGTATTTTATAGCTAGTTAACAGTGGGATGCTATATACTGGATTATAATAAATGAAAAGTTTAATAATATTAAAATGAAATAATTATTAATTATAAATATACCAATTGGAATTTTATTTTAGTTCGTAATTGAATTGGTATAGAAAAAAATAACTTATATTCGGATGCGTCGTGAAAACTTACTCGTTCATACTTTAAGATAGGTTGTCAGAATAACTGACAAGAAACTACGAGTCTATCAATCTTATTCCTCGACGTAAATTGACCGCATAAAATGTGAGATAATAAATGTTAGAAAAGAAATTTATTATTGTGTATAAAAGCCTAAATTATGTATTCTTAGAAACATGTCGAAAGATACATACGTTAGATTTATGCGTTTATTACAATCAACTAAGTATGCTTAAATAACTATTGACATGAAAATATTGACAAGTACCTATCTCTATAATTTAATAACGTGCAAATTGTGCAAATGTAATTTGATCATAAACACCCTTATATATTAACGAAGAAACCCTAACATTTTATTTCACGCTTCTCATCAAAACGCAATTTTAACATTTTTTTTTCATTAATTAAATTTTTTAAAATTACACTTTTAAACCGAGAAAAATATGAATATGGTGATGGTTCTAATTCATGATATATTATAAAGGCCTTGGTAAAAACCTTGTATAAGCGAAACTCAATTTGATGTAGTGACTACAAAATTGCATATCTATACTAATATTATAAAGAGGAAATATTTGTATTTTTGTATGTTTGTAACGAATTAGCTCAAAAACTACTGGACCGATTTCAAAAATTCTTTCACTATCTGAGTGCTACATTATCACTGATGAATACAGACTATATAAATTTCAGGAATAAAAATAAGGATCCTTACTAAAACTACAATAATGTAAGATTGTTTTTAAAATTGCCATAAAAGGCAGGCGTCGTTGAAATATGAAACATCATTAAACTTCATAGTAGTTTATATCTTCATTACTACGCGAACAGAGGCGGGGGCAACAGCTAGTTTATTATATTCGATGCAATTTTTCGAATCTACTTTTGATTAAATTTAAAGTGGTCGCTTAGTTTAATTAAAATCACAAAAAATGTCAGACTTATAAAGGTAATATTTGTAGAGAATATTGTCATCCTTATTATAAAAAAAAACTGATTCCAAAACTACTTTATAAAATCACAAATGGCATTTTAAGTCAATCTGCAGCTATTAAAGCACACACAAATTGTTTGAACTAGTAATTACTAACATTAGTTGCTAGAAATGGCATTCATTAGTGCCCTCACCCTCTGGCTACCACTAATGGACATTATAATTACACACTAACATTATACTAAGTATCGTTTTAAACTGTTCAAATGGTTATTTGGACACAACAGACTTAAATATTATATGTCATACGGCTGACAATATATATGTTTTTGTATCTTGTGATTCTTTTGATAGCACAGTAGGCGACATTATTTTATTTATTATTAATTCGGGGCTTTTTCTGTCAAGACATATCAGCCCCATCGTGTCTTATATAAATCTACAAAATTTAAAATTAAAAAAGAGAAGAGACACTATAGATAGTTGATTGATTGATTTGAACTACGAATATACTGACATCTTTTTTTAATAAATACAATATCCAAAATAGGTTTAAAAAAAAAAAACATATAAATCTCTTGATATACTCGTAAAGTCGCTAAAAATTTTAAATATTTCTATTTATTTCCATTTTCAACTATAGGTCAAAGTTGGTATTTTTAAAAGCTCAGAAAATTTCAAAAGATTCTTCTTGACACTCTCCCCTCAATAGAAGTTCAACCAACCAAACTTGAGAGGACACTCAACTCCAGGGAATTCCAATTAAACTCCATACATTTCACACGGATATTCTTGAACTAGAAATTTCGCATTAGAATGGATGTGACATAAAAATATGAATTAAACAATTACTTTGTATTATTATTTTATTCAAGATAAACTTCATACGGTCTACTCTTCTTGTAAAAAATCCTATTTGAAATTCTAATGCACTTTTGAGAATTCAGGTTGAGATTAAAGAAAATTATTTTTCATGAGAACATCAAAATTGTATTTATTTATTTACAATTATCATTCCTGTCAATTTAAATTTCGCTTTAAGATTTTTCTTTACGAATGGTTTTATATTGCTTTTTAACCTATCATCTTTCTCAATAAACGAGTAAAAATAAATCGAATTGAAATTGAGAAAATATGTGATTAATAATAATAATAATAAAACATTTATTTTTAAATAAATATTACAATTTGTTGCCTTGGCGCCAAAACCCAGTGTTGGTTTGTCTTGGCGCTGCACATTCGTCTTACTATTTCTAAATCTAACTTAATTATAACATAACTTAATCTGATATAAAAATATGTTAATTTAAATAACAAAATAATAGATTGGTAATAAAAAAAAAAATTTTTTTATTTTTTAATTCAATACGATTTACTGTTTTAAAATTAGATTTAAAAATTTATGATATTAATTATTAATATTATTAATTATTTACAGTAATTTGTCTTCTTTCTCGTGTACAAGAAAAATAAAAATGTCCACTCAAATAATTTATACATCTACGTGTTTAAATCGATATAATCAACGGCGTCATGTTCTCTTGCAACTGGGTGTGGAAAGTTCCTAACTTACTTAGTTTATATCGCATCCAGAATAATTGTCACTATAATTTCGTATTATACACTAATCTCATATTTGAAAATGCATTAAGAATTCGTTGTGCTTTGCTTAATTTAATTTTTCAAATAGTTCTTGGGTGTATCTTAATCATGTAACTCATTTTTAAAACTATTAAAATATCCTTACTTAGCAAATTTCTCGTTTAATCAATTTAAAATTATTTATGCAGCTTATTGAAGCCTTTAATTTCATTATTTTTAATCACATGTTTCGAAATTTTTACAGCCATTTCAATACAATTAATAAACCTATTGGATAATTTAGTTTAATGGTCTGTTACTATGTTTACTAATAGGTAACTTTACCTCAAATGTATGGGCTGCAAATGAAAGGTCAAGACGTTGTTTTCAAATTCAGACCTAATGTTGAGGTAAGCCAACCCTTAATTGTACGGTCGACAAATTGTTACTGCAAATGATCAAAGTTATTAGAGAGTGAACAAACATTTCATTTGGGTAACTAGTGAACTCTACCCTTCTGGCAGTTGGCAGCAAATTTGTGGTATTAAGATAAACGTTATATATTCCAGTGTGATGATAATTTATTAACAAAAAACAATTTCGGCTCTTTGGACGTTACTAATATGCTTTGTGCAATTTATTGTCGCGTTTATTTTAATAAATATGAGAATTATATTATTACATACAATACAATTGATGCTCTAATCAAAATATACCAATATAATGGGTATCAGAAGAAGGCCATAAATATATAACACCAGGATTCAACACAAATAGCTAATTTTTTTAAAAAATAAATACATATTCATAATATCGATTAAAAACTAGAACTGAGACCTCAGTGTAACAAATTGGCGCATTAATCGCTGTATCAAAAGACAGTGCAGATTGGAACGTAGATTCATATTAGAACGTATACGTCACGTTAAACGTGTAATTGTGGTTCACCTTTATTATATGAAAAGATTTAGACTCGATAATATTGTATAAACCAAATTTAACCAAACCTTGTTGAGTAATTTTGATGTTTGTATGTCTAGATACTATTCGTGGTTTGCGTATTTACTCCTTTGATTATTAAGAAATTTGTTTTGACATTAAATTATTCAACAGTAAATATGACAAAGAGCTTTTATCTCCTCCAGTCTCAAGGCCAATTAACCACAAATAAACATCTGTTATTTATAGATAGTCTACATATACTTTTTAATTTTTTAAAATTAAATAAAAACTGTAATGTTTATGTACAAATACATATATGTATACTTTTTATATTAAATTCAATATACCAGAGAAAATATAAATAAATATAAAATATTACAAATAATTCTTCACTGTGACCCATCCGTTTATGAATTTTGTATGCACAAATTTAGTATGACATGTCTTCTTTATATTTTTAAATTGATGATTTTACTTTCTTTTTTATCATCACCTTAAAATTATTTATTAAATAATATAAATGACGATAAACGAATTATATGTTATGATTGTATAATTCGTAATTGTGTTATATAAATGATGAATGATAAAAAATAATTTTACAAATACCAGATAAGAACGATGTTATTGTCAACAAAATCCATGCAATTTTTTTAATAGTAATCTGGCAAAAGACCACGTTCCACCTGATGTTAAGCTATAATACCAAACTGTTACCAAAGGAAATGTAATAGACATAATTATTTGAATACATAATATGAAATTTGGACTGCATTCTGGAATCTAGATTAACAACGTGACAAGACGAACACATGCTGGATACTATGTTTAAAAGTATATTTACGTCGCACACGTCTTAGCCACTCCAGCAATCTATTTCATAAGTGTAAACTGCGCCTTAGATAAAAACAAATGACTCTCTAAATTTAACATTGATAAACAAAAATATCATATTGTCTTTAATTATTTAGTAATTAGTTGCATTTTGTCATTAGTTCTTGTATTTAACGTTGTTGTATAAAATGGAATCTGAGGGCGAAAAAATTGTTTCGAAACTTGTGTTTTTTGTCAATGGAAAGAAGGTAAGTTTGCATTTTAATTCTAACAGACACTATTAACATTTTATTTAATAAATGTTTTAGGTCATAGAACCTAAGCCAGACCCAGAATGGACACTTCTATGGTATTTGCGTAAAAAGTTACGCCTTACTGGAACTAAACTAGGTTGTGCGGAAGGAGGTTGCGGAGCTTGTACTGTTATGATTTCCAAATACATAAGGAAGGAAGATAAAATCATGTATCCTTAAGAAATATATAATACTTCGGAGTACCAACTGCTGCCTGCAGATATAATATTCCTTAATGATTATAAATCAGTCATTATGCTATAAACGCATGTCTAGCTCCAGTCTATTCTATGCATGGTTTAGCAATAACAACTGTTGAAGGAATTGGGTCTACTAAAACAAAACTGCATCCTGTTCAAGAACGCATAGCTAAGTCACATGGATCTCAATGTGGGTTTTGTACTCCTGGTATTGTAATGTCCATGTATAGCCTTCTAAGAAGCAGCCTCAAAGTAAAATACTCAGATTTAGAAGTTGCTTTTCAAGGTAATCTATGCAGATGTACGGGTTACAGAGCCATCATAGAAGGTTATAAATCTTTTGCTGAGGATTCGGAAGAGCAACAAGTTGATTGTAAAGCAAAACCTAAAGCATGCGCTATGGGTGTGTTATGTTGTAAAAATAACACTGAAGATAACAGTGAAACCATTTATGACAGAAAGTCCTTCGTACCTTATGATGCGTCACAGGAACCTATTTTTCCACCTGAATTGAAGCTAAATTCTATATACGATGAACAGTTTTTGATATTTCGTGGTATAAATGTCACTTGGTATAGACCTACAGAGTTAGAAACATTGGTGGCTTTAAAAGAAAAATATCCAGATGCAAAAATTGTTGTCGGAAATACAGAAGTGGGTATTGAAATGAAATTCAAACATTTTCTTTATCCAACAATAATAATGCCTAATTTAATACCTGAACTTAACAAAATTATTGATACCGACTCAAGTTTAATTATAGGAGCCGCTGTTACATTCAGAGAAATCGAAAACGTATTAATAAAACTCATCGATGTTTTACCACAATATAAAACGAGAGCATTAATAACTATAAATAAAATGTTACATTATTTTGCTGGAAGACAAATAAGAAACGTGGCTTCTATCGGTGGAAATATAATGACGGGTAGTCCCGTATCCGACTTAAATCCAATATTAATGGCTTTAAAAGCTAAATTGAACGTGATCAGTGAGAATGGTGGTCAACGCATCGTACGTATGAATGAAACATTCTTTACAGGATACCGCAGAAATAGTGTAAAGAATGATGAGGTATTACTTCATATTGAAATCCCGTACACGACTGAATTTCAATATACACGAGCATACAAACAAGCTAAAAGAAGAGACGATGACATATCTATAGTGACGACAGCTATAAACGTTACCTTTGAAAATGATACAGATGTTATTAAAGAAATAAATATTGCTTTAGGTGGTATGGCAAAAGTTACTCGATTAGCGACAAAAACCAATAAATCACTTAAAGGTGTCAAATGGAACGAGGGAATGCTTGGAATAGCTTATGAAAATTTATTAAAAGACTTTCCTTTAGAGCCGTCTGCTCCAGGTGGGAATGTAAACTATAGGAAGTCTCTTATAATGAGCCTTTATTTGAAAACGTATTTATCAATTGCTAAAGAAATGTCAGAACACTATTTAGACGGTATTGCTCTTTTACCGAAACATATTAGCGGTGGTGATCAGTTTCGTACCAAATTGCCTAAGAGTTCTCAATATTTTGATTTAATTGACCATAAACAAGTGAAAAGTGATGCTGTTGGACGACCAATAGTGCATAGAAGTGCACTTCAACAAACAACAGGTGAAGCTATTTATTGTGATGACATGCCAACAGCTGAAGGAGAACTTTATCTAGGCTTTGTTTTAAGTGCAAAATCTCATGCTAAACTAATTGCTGTCGATGCATCCAACGCGTTAGAACAAAATGGTGTTGTAGCTTTTTTTTCAGCAAAAGATCTCACTCCAAAACAGAATAAGTTTAGACACGATGAAGAAATATTTGCTTCAGAAAAGGTTACAAGTCAAGGTCAAGTCATTGGCGTAATTGTTGCGAATGATCAAATTATTGCTAAAAATGCTGCAAAATTAGTCAATGTCGTATATGAAGAATTATCACCTATAATAGTAACTATTGAGGATGCTATTAAATATAACTCATATCATTCTTCTCCGTTTAGTTTCCCACTAATATTAACTAAAGGAGATATTAAGGCGGAGTTCGAAAATAAAAACAATTTCATACTAGAGAACGAATATAGGATAAGTGGGCAAGAACATTTTTACTTAGAAACTCAAGTGTCTTTTGCGATACCTAAAAAAGAAGATGATGAAATGGAAATATTCTGTCCAACGCAACATCCGTCTGAAATTAGCGTGAGTATTAAAATGTACAATTTTTAATATAGAATATATATATTTTTTAAATATATATAATTTAAAAAATTTTTAGCAATTGATTTCACACATGCTCAATATACCAATAAACAGACTTGTGATACGTGTTAAAAGAATAGGTGGGGGTTTCGGAGGCAAAGAAACACAGACTGCAGTTGTCGCTTTACCTGTAGCATTTAGCGCTTACAAATTGAATAGGCCAGTACGATGCATGTTGGACAGAAATGAAGACATGATGATGACAGGAGGCAGACATCCGTTCTTAATAAAACATAAAGTTGCTTTTTCTAAAGAAGGGAAAATACTTGCTGCGGACATAAAAATGTACAATAATGGTGGACATTCATGCGACCTTTCACAAGGAGTAAGTAAATTCTATGAAAATTTCTAATACAGAATATTATGGTAACATTAGTTTAAATAAATTGCAGGTTATGTCACAGGCAATATTAAATGTAGACAATGCCTATTTTATTCCTAATTTACACGTAACTGGTCACGTATGTAAAACAAATTTACCGTCTAATACTGCATTTCGAGGATTTGGCAGCCCTCAAACTATGTTTGGGACGGAAAATGTGATTAGAGATATAGCTAATGCCTTAAATAAAAGGCCAGAAGAAATAACTAAAATGAATTTATATGAAGAAAATCAAACTATACCATGTGGCCAGACAATAATCGGTTGCACAATACAACGATGTTGGGATGAATGTGTCGAGAAAAGTGACTTAGCAGGAAGAAAAAAAGAAGTAGAGCTCTTTAATCGGTATTTTAATGTTCAACTAGATTTGATTACATTTATATCGTGCATACATCGTTATTTAAATTGTTTTCAGAAATCATAGGTGGCGAAAGAGAGGCGTTGCAATTGTACCAACGAAATATGGCATCGGAATATCAGAAAAAATCTCGAATAGAGCAGGTGCTTTAGTGTTAATTTATACAGACGGGTCTGTACTTCTTTCACATGGCGGCTGCGAAATGGGCCAAGGCCTTCACACCAAAATGATACAAGTGGCATCTCGAGCACTGGGTATTGATATTTCTAAAATACACATAAGTGAAACTTCAACAGATAAAGTTCCAAATACGTTTGCTACAGCTGCTAGTGTTAGTTCTGACCTCAATGGTATGGCTGTTTCTGATGCTTGTGAAAAATTAAACAAACTGTTACGGCCCTATAAAGACATGAATCCTAAGGGTACTTGGGAGGAATGGATTTCAGCAGCAAATTCTGATAGGGTTAGTTTGTCAGCTACTGGTTTTTATGCTACACCGGATATTGGCTATGATTTTAAATCTGGAACAGGAAATCCCTTTACATATTTTACGTTTGGTGTGGCAAGTGCGGAAGTTGAGATTGATTGTTTAAGTGGGGACCACCAAGTGATTCGCTGTGATATTGTGATGGATTTAGGATCGAGTCTCAACCCTGCTATTGATATTGGGCAAATTGAGGGTGCTTTTATGCAGGGTTACGGTTTATTTACTATGGAAGAGTTGATTTATTCTCCAACAGGCACGTTGTATAGTCGCGGTCCTGGAACTTATAAAATACCAGGCTTTGGTGATGTGCCGCTTGCATTTAATGTTTCACTACTGAAAGGTTCAACTAATCCTCGAGCTATCTACTCATCTAAGGTTAGTAAAATATGTCACGAAATATGTCAACAAATGTTATATTTTTATCATATTTAATATTTTAGGCTGTCGGTGAACCACCATTGTTTTTGTCATCTTCAATTTTCTTTGCTATCAAAGAAGCAATTAAGGCTGCTCGTGCGGATGCTGGAGTTCCAGTTCATTTTAGATTAGATTCCCCAGCTACTGCCGCGAGGATTCGCATGGCATGTAGTGATCATATCACTAAAAAGGTATTGCTATTAGTTTCTATTTTGATTCCTACACGACTACGGCTTTGAATGAGATTGAACAAAAATATTTATCTAGTTAAATATATACATAATCTTTTAAGCTTATATATTACAACAATAGTACAATTGAAGGTTAGATAGTAATTATCTTATCGTTTTAAAAAATAATAAAATCAAAGTAATTCGTGTAATTAATTAAAATTCCATAGCTATTTAATATTTTAAATTCATATAGACTTTTTTCTTTTAGCTTGAAGAACCTGATCCTAGCAGCTATGTACCATGGAATGTAATTCCTTAATTTATTTCCAAGCCGTATATGGATGGAGTACAAAGGAAAAAAGTGGAAATTTATAAATACTTCTTACTAAAAATAAATCTAATTGATTTCGTATTTAAAGAATATAATTTAAATATAAAAGCAATACAATTAATCAATAATTAAATAATGGTGAAATGGTGGTTTATAAAAAAGTTTAATTTCCCAAAATGAGGTTTCTGCGGGCCCTCGACAGAAATCATATTTTATTGCGTAACGAGGTCTTTCGCGCCACTTTATCCGGAAAATTACTTTTTCGCCATTCTAAAAATACTTAAATAAATCAGTAGCCCATAAGGCTTTAGGGATTTTCATGAAATCGAAATTGTTGAAATGCTCACCAATCATTAAATACATAATGTATAGTCAGACAAAGTGGTTTATGACTCAAATACACTGAAAGACTGAAATTTACTATGTTGCAGTAATGGCCGAGTTTATTCGAGAATATGATTCAATTAATTGAATATACTTTATACGGCTTGCTATCGCATTTATTGTCTGTAAAAACAACCGTTAATAAATTAAATATATTATAAATATTAAAAGATCGTAAGTGCAGTAATCGGTAACCCCATATATGATATATCGGTTATGAATCAATTTGTTTGACTGTACACAAATTTTATCCATATATTTTATTTAATACTAGTAGGTACAATGTAATTTTATTCAATTGTATAGACAATCGAGATTGTATTTTTTATTACACCGGTCGATATAGTGTTCGTCTCAACGAAAAAAGAAACCTGAATTAGGTACAAACTGGAATGTTCGCGAATCTTGAGACAACCCACAAGAATAGAAAGAAAATAGAAAAAAAACGCTCCAATGCAAACTCGTATGGAAATCGTCTTAGATATCTGAGCAGTAAAAATAAAGGAGATCTGATCTGAATAGAACAAAATAGCATTCTAGCCAACGCCAGACTAGTTGTCGTCTACAGCTTGCAGACGAAATGATTGTTGAATGCAATAATCGTTAATGGACAATTTCTTTTTAGGACTTCCATTGAGTTTGTATTTAATATAAATTACTCAATTCCACTTAGTCTAGCCAATAAGCATATATTAGAGGGTATTATACATTATATAATACGATACAATGCACAGGTACCATAGAATAGTGACGCAAAACGAAACAACGTAAAACGAGGGCTGCCTGACTGATAAAATGTCATGGAGTGAAGAACTACACATAGTATAGTTATCCGAAACTAACCCTTTAAATATTATTAGTTTATGCTACGTTTATAACAAAGTACGTAAGACAATGTTATATTTGCTCTGACAAGAAAATAATTCACGAATCACGCTATATTGTTTTACAATTTAAAACATATATAAATATTTTTATTGGCATAGAGGTTACTCGCATCACCTCCCATGAAATAAACAATCAGACAGAGTAAAGTTTAATATCAAAACGGAAGAGGGAGTTGGTTTATAAATCATTATCACTAAGTCACAAACTAATTCCACTCCATGTTTATAGTCTTCCAGAACATTAACTTCTGATAATTAGATGTTCGTTCTTGCCTCAATATAATAATACAATGACATACATTTATGTATGTAATATTGTTTTAGTTTCAATAAAATTCACGACCAAATCTCGGTCGCCAAATGTTAGGACCTTTTTTTAGGAAATCTCAATACATATTTATCAAGAAGGAATTGAATCAATTAGTTTTTTCGGTAGATATTAATAATTAATTGTATAAAATAAGAGGTTTCGAAGGTTTGCAGCTTTTATTGCTTGCGTTTTATTATTAATTCGAAAGTTTTACTGCCATTGTTTAGTTTGTAGAAGTAGTATTAAATCTGCAGGGAATAAAAATTCAATTGAAATAACAAAATAATAATACATGTTGTGTACAATAGATAAATCTATTGTCAACTCCTTAATAAAGGCTCTAGAAAGCTAGAAACTAAAGTATCTAGAGACGTGAATCGAAGTTTTCTATCGCGATCACGGAGATATGCCATTGAAAAGGTTTCAAATTGGTTTTATAAAAGAAAATGTATTTATAATAGAATTGATGGATTTTTTTTTCAAAGCATCGAGATTTCTTCCTTCATTTTAAATAATCTAAATATAGTCTTCTATAAATTAAAAATGTCTGATTAATTTTAATGCTAAATTTATTCCAAATGTAGAATCAACTTTGAACCCGCTCTTAATGTACCTACTTGCGATAATGGTTCGTGTTGAAGTATTTTTTTAATATAAATTTCGTTTTCATACATTTAAAGATGTCCAGGACCAAATTTCAATGTATAAATTATATAATATACTCTCTCAAATATGTGGTACCTACATCAATGGGTATTAAACGAATTAACACGGTTGCGAGATAATGAATAATTAATTTATTTTTGAAGAATTCGATTTATATTACTATGAAAAATGTTTCCATGTATGAGCGCAATTTTTATTTCATTAGTTCAAGGTTGTATATAGTATAAAAACCATAATAACCTGTTAAAGACAGTTGCCGCATCAGTAGATACAAGGTCCAAATTTATATTTAGAACTATTTTTTATAAACTTGATTAACTTTTTTGTATGTGCTCCCTCTAGGAATTAAGTTGTAAAAAAATATAAAAACGAATTCCAAGTAAGTTTACAAACTATAAGTTTGTTCAACCTCTCACTAGATGGCGGTGTAAAAAAACACTCGCAATAATTCGACTAGGGAATTTCCTGCAGGCAATACTGATTTTGTGTAAATTTTGATTTCACGAAACAAAACTTTATTGTTGTTTTGTACTGATAACTATTTAGAGATAAAATATTCATTTGAATTTAATACTTTTTTAGTTTAACGAAAATCACTGAGATTGAAAAGAAAACAGAAGAAAAATGGTTTTTAAATAAACATTTAATAAAAATTTACTATATATTTAATATTTACACCTTCATGGATATTAAAAAACTATATTTCGACAACGGTAAAGAGATGTGACTAAATATTATTCTAAGTTTTTCAATATCCATATTTAAAATATACTATTTCATATATAAATTTTAATTAACAAAAACAACTATTTCAGACGATCTGAAATTCATAACATTTTTTGTGAATACAAAAATATAATTTTTACTTTAAACCGGTTAATATTATTATTTCCACTAAGTACAGTTCCTATTTAAATACTAAATTATTGTATTATATTCATAATTAATCATTGGTTTAAATATATGATCTGAATGTAGCCTAACATCCGTGAAGAGACCTGCGTGTCGAATTCTGTGGGCTTATCACGAATTTAGTCTGACTTTCGAATCGAGCTGTCACAAGTAAAACGGATCCGTTAGCAATCGGGATCATGAATTTTTACTAACGACTAACGAGCACCAGCAATCTATCAAATGAACGAAAGATCGAGACGTTTGAAAATTAACAAAAAGTATCTAAAATATTGCAGTTCCAAATCCGCACGCGGTGGCGCTGCTCAAATTTCCATACAAATCGCTTGAAGGGAACTCGGTTCGAAAGCCAGACTAAAATTCGTGATAAGCCCACAGGTTGAAAGCAACCGAGTAACATGTAATGACAGTAGCCTACAAGTACTACTAACGACTGTGGTCTACATTATAGCTTACCTACCATCAAGTAGAATGTAGTAAAAAAAATTGTTGGTAATTTGACGTGAAGTTAATGTTTTATTAATATTTCAATATAACTAAACTACTTCTAAGACTTAAATTTATGTTTTATAATAAAAGTAATATTAGGCAGAATTCAGATCCGTTTCTTAATTTATAAATAAGTGCAAAATACCAAAAATAAAGTGCGAAATAAAAGGCAAATTTATAAAAATGTATAAAATGCAACATATCTTACATAGAATAATTTACTTAAATAACAAGAATAAAATAAATTATCTTTGGTATTATTTTCGTTTGACTTAATTTTTAGGTAACAACGTATTCAAAGTCGATTACAGTAACCTCTAAATATCAACTTTGGAATTTAACTCTTAAAATAATTTACATAAATGCAAATATATAAAGCGAAAGAAGTATACGCTTAACAATATAGTCATACAAAATAGACTCCTATAAAATACTAGGTTAGGCCACATAATACAACATACAATTTAATCTTAAATACTAAACAAAATCCAGTCGATTTTACTGATTTATTCGTCACTCTAAGACCAAAGTTACCTCTTTTGTTTTTTAAGAATTTATTTACAATAGTATTTGTTTATATATAGGTATATATAACTCTTTGTAGCCAATTTAAAGCCCGTATTCAAAAAACTACGTTCAAGCATAGATTCACTGAGTAGAGTTCAAAACTACAAATGTCATTCAGCCATACGAAACAAAGTAGACCAATCACACACTTGAATCTTTGTTGACGTGATTTTTGACCAATCGTAAAAGTCCATTGCAACTGTATACTATCACCTAGCTGCATTACGTTCTGTTAGGTTAGGTCAGGGGTCGGCAGACCGCGGCTCGCGAGCCGCATGCGGCTCTTGCCATAGGATTATGTGGCTCTTCTTACAATACAATAGTATATAATAAAGTTCATGTTGCGGCTCTCTGAAGGCATGGAAAAATCTACAAACTTAATATTCGGCTCATCTGGTTGATAAGTCTGCCGACCCCTGGGTTAGGTTATAAGAAATAGTTTCAATAGTTACTCTTAAATATAAATAACAAATAGAGGAAAAATGCAAACGCTCGAATGATATTTCTAAATTCGGACTTAAATGGCTTAATAAACTTTGGTGATGTTCAATGGTTTGATCTTTTCCTACACCCATAGTACTAAACAATAGTTAATTCCAACAAAATTAAAATGCATCTTGCTTACTGAATTAAACTTGAATTTCAAACTTGAACATAATATTTTTTTTATTAGTTTAGTACGATACTAAATTGAGGTAATGTCAATGCAAATCAGCCTTGTGTTATACTTGTGCGTTAAAGCATGACGTCACGCGTGGGCGGGATTCTAATATTCGCGTGGGGTCAGTCCCGAGTTGATGTCAAAACCAGGAGTTGTGTACGACGATTCTCTGCACGACTCACGCTGCCGCTTCGGGTTCTATTTAATGACTGAAAAAGAAATATTTTGATTTTTGCTTTATTTCCATATATCAAACAGTACTTTTTTGTTATATAAAACATTAATTAATTATAACTATATTTCGTTTTTACAATATATTAAAGATTATTGAGCATACCATAGCAATAGAGTGTGATCTTCTGGCATGTGTAGAACTAAGTAAATCGGAATTAGCCGTGGAATCGGATCTTGAACGGAGTGTTCCTCTGGCGCGTCTACGTCTGCGACCACACCAAATCCAACGGTATGGCGGTACTCTCCTGAAATTGTATAATAAACTAGTATAATATTACTAACTTAAATTGTAATACGATGGTTTTAAAGTTGTAGTTACAATAAGCGTCTGATTTTACACAGCTAACATAAAGAAATAAATGCAGTTAGCAGGCGTCTCGTGTATTTAGCCAACTGGTTACGATTTCACATATAATACTCTCGCGTTTGTTTACACACGTTCAAGTAAAATAACGAGTTTATTAAAAACTTACCTGAGACTAGTATAAATATGTGGTGAAAACATGCAGCATATCAGTGGATTCGCTGCAGAATTCAATGGCGCCAAACTTTGTATGAGAGTGGCGACAGCGACGCTTGTTTGTGTGCGTGGTATGTAGTCATACACTTGTAGTAAGTCGAAGACTATGTAGGGAGACCAACATAGGACGAATACTGCCTTATGGAAATTAAAATCATATGTTAGCCCAGCGGTTCTCAAACTTTTTTGGCCTTAATATAATATTACGTAATATTTAGTTGGAATATTTAGATGTAACCTTATAATCTCCCTTTGGTAGGTATTTTTTTGCAGTATTTTAGCCCTAGGGTTCCGCGGAACACCACTTTGAGAATGGCTGTGTCAGCCTAACTTATTGAGATATATGAAACTAAAACGGCACTAAAAGTTTTTTTTATTATGAACTTTTTACTTCTATGGTTTTTTTACCTAAAAAAAAGGGTTTACAAATTATATGTAGTTAGTATTTTGTTTTGTAACATCACTTCTGGTATACCACTGGGACAGATAAGATATATGTCCTCATTTCCTTTCCCTCACCTTGGGACAATTGAGTAAACACATTAATTTTGTAGATACTGAGTCAATGTGAAAGATACTTATTTCAAATAACGTTCACAAATTAAGTATTCATCCTCATTTAAAATACGTTTAGACAAATAATTAATAGCTAACAAAAAAAGGCCTGTATACACGTTATATACAATGTCATAGTTAGATAACGTCTCACCAAAAACAATGACAAATGTCATTTTGACGCTCTTGATCTTGGCTCTAGGTATGAGTCCTCGTGAACTGGCACGACGTGAATCCGGGTCACCGTCCACCTGACCTACAACAAAAAATAGATTCCCTAAATTAAAAATAACCACGCATTCTATTACTTTCCATTGAAATACGAGTAACTAAATCTGTTTATTAAAAAACGTCTAGTTATCTTGGTATTGAAACGTTTCTGTTAATTTCTTTATGCATTTGTGCGATGACTGTACATAATTTGATTGATACAGAGTGTTTTGTTTTGAATAGTGGTACATTTTTATTCCGAAGTTTTTTTAACTACACAAAGCGGAACAGGCTGTCTAAGTGATGAGTTTGTAACTACATTATTAATGCCGTTAACTTTTCCATTAATAGCAATGAATTTTGTATATTAAAATACAACATCGTCATTACGCTTTTCTATTCATCCACTATTATTATCGGCCTTACTTTTTATTTAATAAAAGATTTTGATTAATTATCATATCATTGAATGTATCTATTTAAAGAACTGTTCTTTATTTGAAAATTAGATAAAGAAAAAAAATAAGTTTAATATAATCTTACCATTTCTCATGGTTTTCGTGCGTCTTGAATTAATAGGCGGACTCATGACAACAGCTTTGCTTTTAGTCCAAATGGTCAGTACAATAACGGCGTAACACGCAGCAATAGCCAGGGCTGGTAACACGAAGATCATCGCTGAGACTAATGTCATCCAAATTTGCCATCGTTTCGGTGTACCTAAATCAATCCAACATTGTGTTTGACCTGGAATTCGGGAAGAGAAGGTATTCATTATAAATCTTTTGTTACGCATATTTTAGATATTATAAAGATTTACGTTTAATAAATTGGCATTATAAAAGTACTAGTTTCATTTTAATCCGTCGTTTTATCTAGATACCAACTGCCCATGCTCAAAATCAGTAAACGAAGTTGTTCCTAATTCAAAAAAAGAACACGATCCCTTTGAAAAAATGACGATGTATCGTATTAATATTTAGTCATTGTAATCTGGGGGGCTACTCAGGCGCACTTCGGATGAAAATACACTTACGTAATCATTCACGAAATTACGGATTTGACAGCGACGTCACGGCGGATAGGCCACACATTGCTTATTTTACGGACATTTGACAGCAATTTTTACGAGCTTATATGTGAAATTCAATTAAGAAGTGACGGCCGTATCACGAAACTTCGGATATGCCTGAGTAGGCCCTCCTGGCTCAAAGTACGATAGTAAGTTTATATAAAGCAAATTAAATTAGCTATTACTTTCATTTTAAACTCTTAAACGATTACAATATAAAAAAAATATCCCGTAATACATTTTAGTAGGTATAAAGAACAAAGATTGTGTATGAATTTTGACTTTCATCGTCAAGAGAATTGCTCTGACCTTTGATGTTTATTGCTAACTGACGCACACTTTCAATATTAAAAGAGTTTCAAAATCCCCGCGGATATTAAATAAAAGCTCGGATATTGAATAAAAATATTAATAATCAAGTAAACACTTTCAGGGTTCTCTATTTGCTGGAATAGTAATTATAATTTAACAAAATGGAGGAAAATATAAATCGTTACATTATTTTCGTTTTGTACAACTCATCTTATTAAGACTAAAGAGATAGTTGCTAGAAGTATTGTAGCAAATTCATTTTCTAACGGAATTCAAGCTTTTTGCAGTGTTCTACGCTAGCAGTCCGCTCTTATTGGTCGGATACAATTGCGGGTTACGCCAACTATGGTTATAACCCGCACTAAAGGAGACATTTTAATTAGAACATTTTTTCGGTAACTAATAGCAATTGCAAACTTATTGCTCATATAGTTATTGATTAATTCTACGATGGGGAAGATTTTTTTATTCTATTAATTTATTACGTATTCATTAAATTTGTGCGAAACAGCTGTCATTTTGTCATTTGATAACTCGTTGCAAGCACCATTAAGATTTGAAATTTCTGACAGTCAGTTCTCATATTTAAAACGTCTTGTACAATATGTAGTAGCTCGACTCACAAACAAATAAACATGTTATTTTTATATTGTCAGTCAAAGAAACAAAGCTTCATACAATTTAACATTTAGCACAAGAAAACAAAAGACGCCTTAAAATAGATTTCTTTTTTTTTATTGTACGAATGAACCAATTAGGCTTTCCGATTTACAGTTGAGTTGTTACAAAAGTATTTGTTGAAAAGTTTCTAGAAAAATATACTTCGTTTATTTGAAGTTTCGAACTGCCTCTGGGTATGCCGCAGCATATGCTGGACTATGCGTGCTTCGTCGATACCATTCATATTTAAATTGTTTTATTTTCATAGGACCTCAAGTTACTACTACTATGAAAATATGTGAGGTGTTTTGCTATGATTGGACAGCGATACGGTGACAAAAAGTTTTAACTGAAGGTGTGTAACTATTACCCGACTCATACATTGCGGCCACTAGGTGACTTTATGTTACTTGGTTACTGTTAACATGGACATTTTTGTCACCGGCTTTTAGCGCGTCCGTGTGATAAAAAGTCACATTGGCTTTCTTCAACGTATTTATTTTATAACATTATAATGAAACGATATCAAAATTGGGTTAGCAGAAGCACTCAAAGTAACGATAGCAAAATAAATTGTATGAAAATTATATTTCTTTGAAATCAAAGTCCCTTAGTCGTTTCTTACAAATACAATTCCCATATTCGATCTACAAAAATATACACAAATCGTGTATGTGTATACACATAAAGCTGCTTATCTATTCAAAATAAAATATTTCTCCGATAAAATGTACGAGCTGATATAAAATATTAAATTCGCTCACCTTGTACCTCTTTCACCTCATATAATATTAGTAATGGTATTGAAAACACTACACTGATCAACCAAGCAGATACTATCAAGCCTCTGGCGCGATTCCCTGAAAAATAAACTCAACACTTAATTTCATTCAAAAATTTAAAAATCAAGATGATATAATACTGTATTTAATTCCCACTTCAAGCTCGCCATTGAACAATTTTTTATTCATACAATAAATATTTTTTATTTATTTATACAAAACCCTCAAAATATTTTTCATCAAACTCATAACAACTATAATAAAGACTGAACGATGGACTTCTATTGTCTCTCTTTTGTTAAAAAAAAATACGCAAGAATTAAATATATCTCAAACGTCTGAAATATTAAAAAAAACCTTCATAAAACAAAATGACCGTGAAATAAACGACAAAACAGTTGCCTAACTACATAAATAAATATTTTTTAACATTGTGAATAATCGTTTTATGTTCATAATAATATTTAGTGAACATCGTTTTTATTCAGCACGAAAAACATATAGGATTGGCCTTGAATGTATAAAGTTTTCATAAATATTTTTGTTTATTTCATCTCAGTCGATTGGTACTTCTTTATACTTACTACTTCTACTATACTTCTATAATGTTTTTTTGTTGTTACGCTAGAGCAGCCTTTCCCAACGTGGGGCCTACGCCCCACAGGGGGGAAATTTGATTGTTAAGGGGAGCAATTCGAAAATGGACTCGACACGAGTTTAACCTTTCGTTCCGGACCATTTAAATGCAATGCTAAATTTCGGTGCCAAATTTAACGAAAAAAGCAAATTATTAAATAATTGCGGTAAATAACTAACATGGCACAAAAAAGGTTGAGAAACACTGTGCTAGAGTGTGGTCTATACCAGACAACTGTTATACCACAAACTCGGTTATCAGTCAACAGTTGCTTCTCATGGCAACTTCAGGAAACGAATAAACATATAGTTAGTTATAAATTGACAGGGTTACTTTGTATATAACGGCAACGTTAACTTAATTATATTAAAGAATGCTACCAACAGTTTTATTGGAAATTGCTTTACACAACAGAATTCCATGCCCTAACAACTAAGCGCCGTCGTCCATTTTACAGAGAAGTCACGAACCTTTTAAACGGCAAAATAAGAAATTTTCTTGCAAATTAAAATGCATCACAAGTTCTGAATTCCGGTGCCAACTACTTGATGTTATAAAATATTTATAATATATTAAATACACGTAAATTTTATTTAATAAAAAGCCATTAAAACTGTTAGAAGTAAATAAGTCTTCGTAGAACAATATTTTTGAAAAGTCTAAAAAACTCAATTTTACAATTATTTTGTGTTATATAGCATATTGTTTAAATACATACAAAAAAATCGGTTGTCTGTAAAGTCGGTTTACTGACGATAGTTGAACGTGACAACGTCTTAAGAAAATACTGATGGAATGGTAGCATTTTTCAAAAGAAAATTTTAATTTCATTTGTTTAATAGATTTGTATGTATATAGAGAAGAAGGTAATTGAAAATCACAATGAAATTGATCAAGATCACTTCAAGCCTTACATGGAACGCCTCAGAGCGAGGTAACGCCGCATGAGTCATGTTTTTTCGTGCGTGCAGCCGGCTCAATCGAATTATAAGACGTTGTCACGTCAATAAAGAATATGTTAATTCTAGAACTTGGACTTTATATTTTGAATATTAATTTAATTTAACTTAATTTGTCAACATTGAAGTTTAAGGAAACAAATAGGATTACATTCTTAACATTAAAATAGAATGAAGGGAAAGGTTAAAAATATATCAAAACGAGGAGCGTATAGCCTTTGGCCACGTTTTGACTGCGTATTTAAATCCTACTACGCTTTTACAAATCCAAAATAGATATTCTATTTTTAACTTCAAAAGCAAATCATATTTTAGGACGAATAAAAATAAATTACTATCGTTGACATGTGGGAAATGATTTGTATATCCTAATTATAACAGAAGTTGTTTTAATAATAATTTAACATGTAACAAATTAAGCAATAACGTCACGGTGTAGTCGCAAAAGCGAACTCTTGACTGCGTCGAATGACGACTGAGGGAAACACTGATGAAAGCTGATGTAATAAAACTACACTCAAGTGTAAACGAAATTAATTTAACATATTATTAACGCTTTTCAGTTCGATAAAAGTGACACAAAAGATTCAATCGTGAACATACATGTGTAGCGGTCGATTACAAGCCGAAAATACTTATTTAACAAGATTTGAGGTTTTGACGTTTAGTCTGTCAGTGTCATCTTTCTTGTTTTCTCCTGATGTTTTGATTGCCACAATGCATTGTGATAATTATATTTTTAATCCATTTTAATCTACATTATTATATCACATAAGTTTCTCTAAACATGTTTACGTTTCAAATATTTAGTTCAATACAATTATTAGTCATGTATTTTATAAAATCAATAGCTTTTACTTCACAAAACAGTTTAAATTACGAAGATTTATGCGACTGATACTAATGATTTCATAAACAATTAATTCATATCTTATTCGCAAGACTGTTAATTTATTGTGCTGTTAATTTTAGCCTGATTTATGAGTTACAGAAGTGAAACGTGACTCATAGCAAAGTACGTAGATTAAGGCAGTATTAACATAAATAATATTTAAATATAACTTACAGCTTCCTGAAAAATTCATTGGGTTTGTGATTGCGTCGCACCTGTCAATACTAAGCGCTACCAATACATATGTTGATGCATACATAACTACAGCCTGAAAAGTGAGAATAATTATTCGTGAATTTTTTCTTAACATACAACTATATATATAACAATACTATTTATATATCAATATAGGTAGGTATATCATACATATATATTGATCTAATAATCATATGTAATCGATTAGTCGTTAGAAAGAAATAGACTCAAGTATCCATAACAAAATAAAATAATGACAATGATATTAATAAATATTATTAAATATATAATAAAAATAAAATAATTAAAATCAGAATAGGTGTTTGCAAAATTAGCGCCGTCATTTGTCAGACTACTACGAAAGAGTACACTGAAAATATATATTTTTTAAAAAGATATCTGACCCGTATTAAGAATTTATCAAGATTTTTTTAATAAACTTGAAGCTCAATCGGTTTACTTAGAGCTTTGATTAAATTCTATCGAGTAAATAGATCCAGAAATTCAGATACAATAACGAACAAATAATCTTTGAAGACTTGTTTTGTTTTATATTAAACAAGATCTACTATTTTCATTTTGGATACAGATTTTTAATAAGATTACTAAATTAAAAATAAAGAAAAACTATTTTAGTAAAATATTGACTCCTGCAGTAAAAAAATACCAGAGTATTCTTTGCGTTTATATTATGTTAATCTCAGAATTTTTATTAGGTTTTCATCGACAGATATATTGATTCAGAGAGAAGATTCAGCTGTGTAATTTATGATGAAACTTCTTTTGGAAATTGGTCAAACTACAATAATGATTGTCTGAGAAGAATTTATGCAGTAGTGATTCATATACTTCAATTCGTACATATATTTATCAGTAATAAAGCGACCATAGAGGGATATTCCCATTAACTTTCTTTTGGGGAAAAACAAAAAACAAAAGAACCAAAACGTAATGTTAAAAACCCAAGTAACTAATGTAGTATTCATTTAAAACCAATATTGCTTTTCGGTTTCGTATTGTTTTATAATAGGTTAACTTAATTAATAACAAAGAATTAGGCCCAACAAAATTTCTTACAAAACTTAACAGATGTTTCTTGTTGCTGATAACACAAATCGGATTCTCATTAGAGATGTAAATTTATTCAGAGTGAATAAATAAAAAGCTACTTAATACTTGTATTTACTTAATAAACAACTTTTATTGGTGTTTACAAGAAAGACAAAGTTTTATATACATCATAATTCGTTCACTTTTACTGCCTTTTCACTTATCTACATTTCATAGTACTATCTACGCAGTGAGTTAGACAAGAGTACACATAACTATATGTTTTATGTAGAATGTGGTTCATGGGCGGATAACTACTATCATATATAAATTCTAGAACGAACATCGATTGCATTATGCCCGGATAACTCTTCTTGTTATATCCGGAACAGACAATTCTCAGTAGTAGCACTTGTCAGGCAAAGTGTAGTCATATTTGGTATACTAAATAAGGTTTAATAATTTTATTGCAAACAAAAAGAAAATCAAATTCATAAAAATTGCAATCGCAATAATATTACAAAATATAATTATTACAAAAGTTTCAGATCCAGACATTTTTATATTTTTCTATATTATTATTGAAAACAATATTAAGCAGCTAATTTTTGTATACCTAAGCTCCTATCACCATTACACTTTTCTTTCCATAATTAATTATAACTGTAAGGATTCTAAGTTGATTTCGTGTAGTAAATTTAATTGTCGAATTTGAATTTAATTTTTGTATTTATGTGATTGTTTCATATTTTTCTAATAAGACAGCATGTGTTATATCAGTATAATTGTAAAACTTACCTGTAAAAACTTAACTAATTTACACATAAATTCTCCAGCCAACCATGCGATAGTTATCTTCTGAATTATGTCAACAAACACGTATATCAAGCCAACGAAGAGATCTGAAAAAAAGAAACTTCATAATGACACTAATGTAGTGTTGACAACGGGCATTAACGTTTTGAATCATTAAAGAGCATTTATTAAACGCCTTTATTAAGCAAAGAAAATTTATTTCTCTACAATACGACGCTTTTTAATTGAGAGGCATAAAGAAGGAATTTTCCGCATTCACATGTATTTATATACATAGAGCCCTATGCGGACATTAATAATCCCTACTAATCCCTTCCCTACTAATATTATAAATGTGAATGTGAGTTTGTTTGTTACGTTTTCACGCAACAACTACTTAACCGATCATCATGAAACTTTGTACACATATTTTTGGAGGTACTAGAAGTAACATAGGATACTTTTTATTAAAAAAAAATATTTTTAACTATAAGTAGTTTTCAATTGACTACAGTTTCAGCTGTTTGGAATCATATTGATTGAAATGATCTCTGATACTTATTTAACGACTTAAATGCGAGCAAAGCCGCGGGTAAAAGCTAGTTTAAAATATAGTTAAGCCACAGTACTGACATACTCGTATACATTA